>VOMN01062488.1:0-19307 GCA_014899125.1 Orchestia grillus
ACGGGCCTCTACAGCGCACCTAACGGGCCTCTACAGCGCACCTAACGGTGTCTGGATGGGCCCGGCACCTTTGTCATCTCTCAGCTTCGCCCCTCGAGATCTCCTGCCTCAGGAGCACCTGCTGGGGGCTCGGTAGCAGCTCCTCCATGCATTTAGCAGCCTGTAGCCGAGCTGACCGTGTCGGAACTGCCAATCACTCATAAACTGACCTCATGCTCTGGACACTTGTTGGTGGAGAGAGTCAAAATTTGCTCATTCCCTTTCTGCGGATGGAGAAGCAAAAGCAGTAACGTGTCGTCAACTGAGGACGTTGAAAATGAGTTTTTAATCGAATGAGTGACCATCGAGAATGGTTAACCTACTCGTAAAGTACTAGATTTTTGTCTGAGACATTTGCAAGTGTCGTTCGAGTATGCCATCTAATTACATTTAGCAATGATCTTTCCTTGAATTGCGTTTCTCTTCTTTCGCGCACACCAATCCCCAAGTTTAAATATATTTATTTTTCGTAAGCTGCGCATGAACATTTAGCCTATTTTATTTTACGGGAAAGTTGCCTTGCTCCCCCGTCTGAATAGGAATCCTACTCCTCCCTTGCTTTGTGGGCTATAAGTAATTTATCACTGCGTTGTGAGTGCTGGTGTTGGGCTGTCTTTGGCCGGCAGGACCCGTGCTTTCATCTTTTTCTTACTGAGCAAACCTGTGTACGGCTGGAAGGGGAATTTGGTGACCTTTTACATAGAGGCTATGTCTAGGACCAATTAGATGGAAGATGTGCTTATGAAGTCTGTGACCAATTAGAAAGAGGCTATGTCTATGATGGTAGCGCTTTCTCTGTTGTTTTTTCAATTTGTGGAGCTTTCTCACTTAAATTGCTTATTAGTCTAATTTTTAACTCAAAGATTCCTGGAAAGGAGTCTTGGTAAGTTTACGCGTTCCATCTTGTTTGCCGGTGCCTAATTTTGGCCCTTCTAGGTCCTGTTCTCTTAATTTTATACTTTTCGAGTAAGTAGAATTATGGCTGCTTGTACCATGATTGGCTGTTGCAACTGTAAAAAAATTAGTGTAACTCTCTGAGCAAAGTGATGGACATTTTCAACGGGCTCAATTTCCTCAGTGAAAATTTCTGTCTATTTTTCTGCGCGGGCTTTTCATTCTTTTTATTTTGTTTCAGAAGGCGTCGTTTCATAAATCGTCATTCCAACCCCAGAGATTTATTCGCTGTGTGTTACATAGATTTACTGCAGAGACTGCACTGATATATTTTATTTTACATCTAAGTTTGTAGTTTGCTGAAGCTTGAACCCTCATCTGCGTGTTCGAAAGACACTTGACTCAGTTGAGCGTGTTTGTTTCTTAAATTTTACTTGATTTTATAAGTCGTATTCCTTTCTGCAACGGAGTGAATTAGTTTGTACAGGAAATTAAGAATCCAGCTAATTTTGAAATTTTCGAGATGATTTAAGCTCTCATTGGATAGTTTCCGGTGCCATGTTTTGTGGCTCCTTTGGTGTTGCGATGCCATTTTACGTTTTACGAAAAGCTCCCGGTTTTCCCCATGATAACCTTTACATTTTAAATGAAAGTTTCATATTCTACGATAATTAGAGCTAAGCTATGTATGATTTCTTTTTTAAATTTGCTGAACTCTGTGTCATGAATTTTTGTAAATAAGTATTGAAAAGTGCAATCAGATTACCATTTATTCTATGGACAACTTTTGGCAGTCCTCGCTATCACTGGAGCCTATGTTTCTGGTTTTATCGAATACGTTTGTTGTAATCCCAGTGTTTTGAAGATTTATGTAGTTACATTTGTACAAGTTCGTCACCTGGCCGTGGTCCGTTGTGCTGTGAGAAACGCAAGCTAGGGCAGCGCGCTGCATCTTCTTTCTGTGCTTAGGATCTCTGATGGCATTTGTAGAACGTTGTCATAGAGATGTTTTCTCCTTGGCATAGAGATGTTTTCTCCGTGGCACTCCCCTTGGTGTCCGTAAATTTCATGGAGCTGAAAATACTCTTCATGATGTAGAAGACAACACAGGTTTTCTCTTTGAAATGTGTTTGTGGAGTAAAGATAATGAAGCGTGTGGTGCTGCAAAGCTTGCTGGTAAGAGAGGGAGGTACATCTAGAGGTCACTTACAAGTCGTCTCGTATCGTCATGTTCAGGAAAGACGTGACGCTAATGCTACCTAAATTGCAGTTATTTTGTGCAGATTTACTGTGGAAATAACTCAATACTGTCTCACTTTCGCGAGTCCAGATGCAGGGTTCGTGGCAGTGCCGCACACCTCTGAACTTCGAAGTTATTTTGGTTGAGTTCAAATTTTATAATGTTTTTTAAGGGGTCTTTCTTCGACGGGGGCTTGAAAGATCGAGCTTAGGTGTTGAGAAGTGGTCTTGATTACGACAGTAATGTAGAGGTTCGAGCTCAACTCACGTTAGTTTTTCTGCCTGAAGTTTGTTGCTCTCACTGAAGCAACCCCTCAATTCTTATACATGAAAGAAAATGCCTCTCAAATTCCTCTTCTTTTTTTGCTGACTAGTTCAACTTGGTAGCAACATCCATGCCTTCTTAAGAAGAATCTTTCTCGGGTCTTTCGAAAGCCAACCACGCGACAATCCTGCCTCTCCCTTGTGCTGTTCTGGAACTATCTCCATGGTCCGAATATTAAGCTTGTACTGGCTGCTGCGTAGGACCGCCATGCGCGTGGTGACATCAGTGTTCTAGTCGCTGATGTTCACAGGAGACATACACCGCTTACGTTATTCACACCCTTAAAAAAATTATTACCGTATGGTGGCCTGGTGTTATCCAAATGCCTAATTTATGAGTAAGCATCTATGTAAAGCACTATGATGTGTGTCATTTAATGAGACGCGGTAACTAAAACAGGTTAATCTATTCGCTGTCATACACACCATCAGGGTCATGAGCCTCAACACTAGCGTCTACACAGCGACCGATCGCCGCTGTGCAGACGGTTTAGTCGGATCCGGTGCAGGTATTGGCCGCCTTCGTGGCGTCTTTCTTGGCCCGACTGACCCTGAGGAACTGTGTGAACTTGTGGATTTTAGTGAATTACGTTAGTAGGACTTGAGCCTTTCATCGTTTTAAATGTACCTGTATATTTCGAAAGCAGAAATCCATTAGATCACCTGATTGAGATTGAAACGTGTTTTTTCAAAAGTGTATTTATTAAAAAATAAGCTTCGTTCTGGTGTCATTATTTCTCTTCCATGTTATATTAAGTTACTTGACCATACATTTACCTGCTCGCTCAGGCGACTGTGGAGAGGCAGAAAACACGCCTTTCCGAAATTTGTACGCGGGATGTTACTTTGAAGCGCAATGTTAATTTAATTTAATTTCAAGCAAGGTACAATTTAGAACTGTCAGGAGCCTCAGGGAGATGCTTGAGCATCGAAGGGAACTTGGCGACCCCTGGGCGACCCGAGTTTAGGCCGCCATGTGTAGCAAGCTGTCATGTGTACCATGTCTGCACGTCCGCCAGATCGCCATGTGTACCCTACCATGGCCAAATGTGCACCTGGCCAACATGTGTACCAGACCGCATTTGAGACAGTGCACCTGACCAACATGTGTACCAGACCGCATTTGAGACAGTGTACTCGGCCAACATGCAGCAGTATTAAGTGAGCGAGAAGCATCCATGTTGCCCTGCTGCTCACTAGGCGCCCCCTGGACAGAGGTCGAAGTTCATGTAGGACTCCCGCGTGTCCTGGGCTCCGCTCTAGGGCCCCGTAGGGCACATTCCCTTCCTCGTTTTTTGAACTTCCTCAGTACGATTTTTTGCTCATGCGTAAAATACTCGAGTTTTTTGCTTTTGTTAGGCATGCTCCGTACGTGTGAGTGCGCTTCGTTATCCCCGGTGTGTGGCGAGAGAGGTCCGGAGAGAGAAAGGGCGAGTTGGCTCGTTGGAAGTATTTTTTGTGAGTTGAAAATGTGCCGAGTTTATTCGTGAGGAAGAACAAAGCCTTACGTGTTTTTTTTCCACGAAACTATTGCTGTTATTAACCTGAAAGAAAAAAAAATCAGTTTAGGCTTTACGGACATGCACGTCGCTGGTCGATGGATTCTCACGAAACTTGGCTATAGCCACTCTATCCTAGTGTTAAGCCTTTCATATTTTTCAACTTATTCGTTTCTCGCTGAAAGCTATACTTTTTCCGTTGTTTGGAGTCAACGGACTCGAATGTATAATATTAAATAGCATGAATAGGTGAACTGCAGGAGGCGCCTTACGAACCTTTATTAATTCCAACTTGTTTTACAGTTGGGTTTTCAATGCCTTGCAACTACTGACGTGGTGAGGGATGTGAGGAATGTGTGGTTTAAGTTTCCTTTTCCAAGGGATGTACTCCCTGGTTACGTAAAAATGCCTCGACTGAGCCGAGATTCGAACCCAGGTCCTCTCAGTTAAGAGGCCATCATGCTACCAGTACGCCATAGAGCCCGAGCCAACGTGCAGGGTGTAATTTTGGCGATTAAGGCCAAGCCAAAGGGCTCGAATTTTTGGGGCAATAAATGAAAAGATGTTGGTGGCGCATTGGAGACGTCAAAGCCTACAATTAACTGGTGATAGTAATTCCTGGCGGGTTATGAGCTCAGTTCTTGAAAATCTTACCATGGACGAAGCACGGATCAGATTCACATATCTTGCTTACTAGTTACGTTCGTTATCAGAAGCTGAAAAAGGTGAATATCAGCCGCGTTAAAGTATATTAGCCTTGATAATAACAATGCCAAATTTAGCAAAAAACTTGTTGCCACTTGACATTAATGAGTTGAATCTAAGCTATGAAGAAACTACTCATTTTTTCGTTAGATTTATCCACTGAGGTCATATCGTGTTGGCTCCTTCTTAGAAATGAAGAAAAAATTTCATTCGTACTTGAGTTTCAACAACAATTAACTCATTCATTTTAATGCTTTTGCAGATGTATTAACTACGCGAATAAATTATTCGTATTGTTAGTTATTTTTCTCAATACTCTGTAATGAGATCGGCGGTGTGGACACCTAAAGCCCAGTTTCTCCAGAACATCTTGGTAGCATGCAGGAGCGCTGTGCTGAGGCCGTCGCCCGTGCCCTGCCCCAGGACAGTTCTGGGCGCCCCACACCTGCCCCCGAAGACAGATACTCCTGAAGCATCGAGATCACTTCACAGTAGCGGGGGTAGTAGTAGTTACAACATGAATGTTCTGGTGCCGAGATCACTTCACAGTAGCGGCGGTAGTAGTAGTTACAACATGAATGTTCTGGTACGGAGATCACTTCACAGCCGTCACGAGTTGTCGTTAGTACCTTGTAATGACGTACGCAAGTACAGCTCGAGCGTACACGGGCGGTGCCCATTGTACGAGGCGAGTTTACTTTCAGCCGGCGGATGCAGGACGGGTGTGGGGTGGGGATTGTCTTCTGTTCGCTGCTCCTCCTCCAGTCGCAGCAAGAAACCGAGGGTGAGTGTTCGCGTCCCTCGTGTTCAGAATGAGTGTTCACGTCCGTCGTGTTCAGGGTGAGTGTTCGCGTCCCTCATGTTGTGAGATTGTATTCATTGAAATGTGTGTGTGAGAGTGCTCATAAATCCTGCATTACTACGTCTACCACTTGCGACCACTCTGTGGTGGAATGTGAATGCACTTAATATGCCTAAATTTCTATGTCTTTATGTCTCGCGTTTTGGTCGGGTAGTCACGGTCTTCGGCGAGACACGCTTTTGAAATACGGTTTCAGTTAGCAAAATTAGAATGAGGTAAAACTGTCAGCCAGCCAGGGTTGGTTTCAAATTTTCTGTTTCTGCTACACCCGCTTTTTGTTTGAGCCATTCACCTACTATCTCTTGGACTGAGTATCAGGTGACAAAACGTTTGCGTCAATGTTATCAATGTTATGTCCTCAGTTTCAGTCTGTATGACAAACACTGTATGGATAATGTAATACGGTCTGATGAAATCATGAGATGTTTCAGACCGCAGTGTACTTGATTGGGAGCAGCTTAAGAATCAACCTTCCAGCTCGTTCCTGTTGCCATTTTCTATTGAGTAAACATGTTTACCTCAGCTTTAGCTAGGTTTTCGGGACTTCTCTCATTCCTATATCTTTGCTTCTTTCTATTTTCGTGCCTTCTTCTCTGGTTATTCTCTATCTTTTCTTCCTCTTCCTTTTTAATTAGCTGTTCGTATGCGCAGGAAATCTTGTATGGGAACACACCTGTGCATAGATTCCTCGTTTTCTGAAGTCCATGCTAAATGGCCTCTAATTTTTGCTGTCTTTGGACTACGTTTCATGTGGGTAGGGGTCTTTTGAACTGACTTGTTGTTTTTCTAATTCTATAAACATGTGACCCCAGGCGTGTGTTAGGAAACGTGAATTATAAAAGCATTTGCAACTTTTAAGTCGAAAGCATCTTGCAGTACACTCAGTGCAGGCTGATGTATTGTAATATAGTCGTTGAGGCTTCCCAAAGTTTCGCCCATTTATCCAGAAGTGTGGCCGTGTGCTTCAAGAAATTTGACTGAAAGTCGTGCGATTTTCATTGATTAGTTTCAAATTAATGAATAAACCGTATTAGAACTTTTCAATTAAAGCCCTTTTTCTTGACAACAAAGGTTCTCTCACCAGCTATGCGTATACAACTGACAAAAATCAAGGTATAACTTGTACAGTTCCATTTTTCGAAAATGAGAATTCATTGAAACAAATGTCCATGCCCCTGCTTTTGTCAAATGCGTCAGGTCCGATTATTTAACTTTAGTATGCAATTTCCCTAATCCCTAAAGACACGCTCTTGCATTATTGTGTCAATGTACCTTTTAACTCTCCGTCAGTCTCTTAGTTGGGATTTGCAATTGGGGTTAGTTTGGAGACACGTAGGAATAACGTGGTTAGTGTGGAGACGCGTAGGAATAACATGGTTAGTTTGGAGACACGTAGGAATAACATGGTTAGTTTGGAGACACGTAGGAATAACGTGGTTAGTTTGGAGACCACGTAGGAATCGCACGGTTGGTTTGGAGGCCACGTGGAAAACGTGCGGTTAGTTTGGAGGCCACGTGGGCCGAACCAAAATGGGAATGACAAAAGACACCCGGGAACTAGCGCAAGGTTAACTCTCAATTGACCGAAGTTTCCCTAGTCGACGCATGTCTTCTCAAACGAGACAAATTTTCTCCTGAAAGCATATTGAACCTTTACAGTCTGGTTGGATTTCGAAATTCGCTCTCATAAGGATCCTGGTAGTTTTTGGTAGCATACTAAATGCAACTTTATTGCGTATGTACGAGTACATGAGGCTGCACTTAGTTCTCCGTACAAAGCCGAAAGTATCCTTATCGTGAAAATAATTTAATTGGTAACGAGTTAAAGCCATGTTTGATGTGACACAGACAGAACATTTGAACAATTTTTTCTGTGGGTGGACTGCATTTCTGTTTAACACGTTTCTTGCGACGATGCTCTTTTTTAGGAATGAAACTTCCCGCCTGTGGGGCGCGTGCTGAGCAAACTCGGGGCTGATTTGAAAGGAATTTCACGGAGGGTACCGAACCCGCTACGTGGGGCCGTAAAAATGGGTAATCCATATCTAGCAAAAGGACGGTTCGGTTCCGTTTCATAAGGACACGACCAGTTTTCGTACAAAGCTAAATGCAGTCTTATTTCATGTATACTTAACATCTGTACTGATTTTACGTACCAAGCCAAAATGGGGTCTTATTGCATGTATACTTAAAATTTGTACTGATTTTCCATTCAAAGCTAAATACAGTCCTATTTTATGAATACTTAAATCTGCCGCCAGTTTCGCTTATAAAGCAAAATACAACTTCACCGCAAAAAATGAGTTACTTGTTATGAGGTTGATAGTTTTTTCCCGTTGCAGGCTCCTATTGTTTACTCCAAGAGCAAGATGGAGATGGTGAGGCTATGGCGAGGAATGACCGTCACGCAGCTTGCCGCGGCTCTCGGGAAGGACGTCGGTGTGTGGGTAGTGCGGTGTGTGGATAGTGCACGGTGCGGTGTGTGGGTAGTGCACTGTGCGGTGTGTGGATAGTGCACGGTGCGATGTGTGGGTAGTGCGCGGTGCGATGTGTGGATAGTTCACGGTGCGGTAAAGTGATCTAATATCTTTATTTCTTGTGTATGAACGCGAAATTATATAAGATGAAGAATAAGCAAACGTGTATTTAACCTCAAATTATTTCTTTCCATTTTGATATTTATGCATTCAAAAAATGGAAATGCTTTTTGGTGCGGTTTCTTTATTTTATTCGCTCTCATTAAACCAACAATTGTGATCATTTCGCTCACCTTGCACGGGTACAAGAAATTCTCGATGTAAATCGTATTAGTTTCGTGCTTGGTTTGGCGTGTGTCGAGAATTTTTATTCTCAGGTTTTCATCACTCTGAACCTAATTCAAATAGTGAACAAAAAAGTAAGACTTGTGTCTCTCTCGACAACGGACTAAAACGGGAGAGAAAGGGTCTTACAATGTAGGACCTGTAGGCCACATCGTACAATGTTCTGTAAAAACTGAAGCGCTTACCTGTCCAAAAGAAAGACCAAACCCTAATTTTTGGACTCACACTCAGAGGTCGACCATGTTGGGCATTTTCAGACGTCCCTATCGTTCTGTAGTCCGTTGCTACGAGGGTCAACTGTATTCGGAAGGGCTCTGTGGCGCAGTGCACAATGCGCTTGCTTTTAATTTATTAGGTCCCTGGTTTGATCCCGTGAGTGAACTTTGGCTGATTTTCATGTAGCGGTCGGAGTGCTTGCTTTGGGATGGGAAGATTAAACCCCACGCTCACCACTGCACTCAGGCGGACGGTTATTAATTTTTAAGGCTTTAATAACCCAGTATTTTGTATGTCAACTTCATTAAAAACAAGTTTTTCCCTCTCTTTTCTCATTGCTTTGTGTATGAATCCAATGATTTGTTAAAATTGATAATTTTGCGTTCCTGAGTGGCATTCTGTTTCTTGTGGGGCGCGCGACAGTCAGGCATTTTTGGTGTCGTTAGTAGCTTACCTCCCACGCACCTTGGCGTGGCCGCAATAACACCAGTGTGCCCCGCGCAGATACGATGCTCGAGGTTTTAACGTACGTCAAGCAAAGCGAACCATTCCGTCACCGCAACGCCAAGGTGACTTCCACTGCCGTGCTAACACAGGCAGCCCGCATCGCCGGCAAGCGGGCCAACCTCGTGCCCAACCCAGACGCCACAAACTCAGTCAGCAGTAAAGACGCCTACAGAAGGTCAGAACTCGACACTTTTTGCGAATCGATGAGCTGAAATGAATGAAAAGTATTTGTATTGTTATTGCACCCTAATTTTGCTACATCAGGTGATCTCTGCAGCGATGCTCAGTATCGTGTATTTGTTTTAAGAAGCATTGATTCCTGTTTTGAACCTCAATGTTTGCTTTATTTCGTTATAAATGCTTCACGTAAGCTTCTTGCTCAGCCGCAGCTTCATTTTCATTTTCTGCCTCGGTTTCAGTGTAAAGTTATTTTCAGTTTACACGGTAAATATTGCTGGAATTTTTATGAAAACAGCTCGGGAATCCTTCCTATCTCCCTATGGTCGCCAAGTTCCTAAGCTACGCTGAAGGACAATATCCTTCAGGGTATCTCCCTGAGGTAAAGTGAGGGCGAGTCTCGTGTAAAACTGCTGTGTTCTTTACTGATTGTAGCAGTAGGAAGACTTTGATCAATCGTTAACTCGAGACTGATCAAGTACTGAACTTATTGAGAGATGTGATTTAAAATTAGGAATTCAATAATTTCTAGTCAATGGAAACTATTAATTCTATAATATACCCTGAATTAATTTAGTGACGCACAATGAAAGGGGGTTTTCAACAGTCTTTTAGGATGTGAGATTATAATTGAACAGTAACGTATTCAGTATCATGATAAGACATAAGATTCAAGATTCGCTTTGAACGTTTGGAGTGTATTTATCACACAAACGGCAGAGGGCAACGAGTTTCAAATTTTAATACCGTTGTTGTGAAAACTAAATTGCGATCTGAAGTTGGAATAGTATAGAAGTATAAATTGACTGCGGTTCCTAGTCAAATATTCATGATGACCAGTGTGAGCAGAAACTAATTGCTTCAGGTCTTTATCGCTTTTTTTACTCAAAGTTTTATACATGAATGTACAGAGCGAATGTTGGTAGAAATCAGGAAGCTGAAGAATTTCCGAGCATTTATACGAGTCATTTGTACTGTATGTGCATTTTCTTCCAAATTATTCATCGCCCTAATGACTCTTTTTCGTAGAGTAAAAAGTATGTTCGTTTTGTTTTTTGTTAGTTCCATAACCTGCTTCTATGCCATATTACAGATACGTTATTATTGTAGAAGCGAAAACTTTCCTTACACTAACTGTCCACTCTCGGTTTATATCCTCAACAAAATACCTGTTCCAGTTTCCCTGAGACCGTATCACGTAGACGGTGAAAACGTGTCATCTCAAGCTTACTCCTTACAAGCTCTTGTGTCAATCCTTTGTTTCTCAATGCATTTTTCCTCGCATGTTTTCGCACAAATCCCCTCTTGAAAAGCTCATTATTTCGTCGCATTCAGGCCCCCCGCCGACCCCTCGGAGCGCGTGCCGAGACCCCCCGTGATCACAATCATGGGACACGTCGATCACGGCAAGACCACCCTCTTAGACGCCCTCAGGAAGTCCAACATCGTCGACTCGGAGTACGGGGGCATCACGCAGCACATCGGCGCCTTTCAGTGTCAGTCTGGCTCACGGGGCCGATGGGTCATCGGCCTCGTGTTTGCATCGCCCTTGTGTTTGCATGTTTGCATCGCCCTTGAGCGCTTCTGATGTGTTCCGAGTTTTACATGATAACTGTCGTTTGTTTTTATCCTGCATTCTATAGTAGCACATGTTTTTTAGGTTTTGTGGGAAATATTGTCATAGTTGGTTGTGTTTTCAGATATTTTGATGATTTTTAGGGTAGTTTACGTTTTTTTAGGTTGCATACGAACTATAATCATAGTAGATTGTAGTTTTTCAAATTTTATACATACTATTATCATGGTAGTTCATATTCTTTACATTTTTTAAACAGCAATCATGGTTTATTTGTCTTCAGATTTTATACACTATAATTATGGAAATTCATGTTTTTTTGTGCGAACTTTTATCAAAGTTCGTTTTTTTACAGGCATTTCATACAAATTATGATCATGGTTCATGTTTTTTAGATTATATTCAACCAAATAGCGGGGTGGTGCCCATTCTGCGATCTGATTAAAGTTTATTTCCATGAATCGTCGCGCATATGACAGCTTGAGTTTGCTGTAATCACAATGTTTTCTTCTAGTCAAGTGTTGGCCCACGACACTCGTGAAGTTGAGGCGTGTTTTAACTCCTAAATTAGCTACTGAGGTCGCAATTATGGAAAATGTGACACCAGCTAATCCTTCTCTGCTTGGTGATAGTGTCACACCTCTGTATTCGCGTACTATTTTCTTCGTTTCATTGATTTTACGACCGCATTTTTCTTCGAATTTTCGTTACGATTTATTACGTATACAATAATTCTGTAGGGAGTGTTGCTTCAGTTTATGTATATTCAGTTGTCGTCAGACTTTTCAGTAAAATACGAGCCACAAATAACAAAGTTCCACATTAGTCACCCATCATAATTTTCGTATATCAGTTAAAAATGAAGCTTAATGTAGTGAATATGCCTCTAATTTTATGCTTCGTGCTGGATAACTACTTTATTTCCAAACGAAGCGTCCGTGAATTGAACTTTAACTTCGTGCCTTTGTGTTGATTGACGTGTTACAGAGTATGTGCACATCTTGAAAGTATGTTACATGTGCAGTTTGCCTGCCCTCTGGGTCGCCCATCACCGTGCTGGACACCCCTGGCCACGCTGCCTTCTCGTCCATGCGCGGCCGCGGCGCCAACGTCACCGATATCGTCGTGCTCGTTGTCGCCGCTGATGACGGCGTCATGCCCCAGACCCTGGAGAGCATCGAGCACTGCAAGCGGGCCGACGGTGGGTGAATTCGGGGTTAGATATGGCCCAGGATTAGTCATACCCAGATTTAGGCCATGACTTAAGATTAGTCATACCCAGATTTAAGCCATGACTTAAGATTAGTCATACCCAGATTTAGGCCATGACTTAAGATTAGTCATACCCAGATTTGGGCCATGATTTAAGATTAGTCATACCCAGATTTAGGCCATGACTTAGGATTGGTCATACCCAGATTTAGGCCATGACTTAAGATTAGTCATACTCAGATTTAGGCCATAACTTAAGATTAGTCATACCCAGATTTAGACCATGACTTAAGATTAGTCATAATCTGATGTAGGTTACTGTAAGATGGAGGTCATGATTCTGGATTAGTCATACCCAGATGCCGGATGTGGGTTATTGTCCAGATGTAGGTCATGATTGAGAATGAATCATAACCCAGGTGTGGGTAATGATTACCCGGTTACTCGACAGGCTTTCTGATGAAAGCGTGTAATTTTTGAACGGATTCCTGGTTTTAGGTGTTTAGTTGTACTGTGGTAAAATCGGTTTTTACTGTGAAAGGTCAGGGTAAAACGAGCCAACTTATTTCGCTTTTTTACCGAAAATTTGACGAGTTGACTAGACTGAAAGAGAGAAATACAAGTTGGGTATGTCACCACTGCAGCTGTCCGATTATCGGAATTGTTTTAATATGTTGACTCCGATTCTCCACTCAGGTAAAATTACATACCGACAAATATCTCTACTGTGAATTTAAAAATGAGGAATTTTGGTTTCACAAATTTGGTTATTCTATTAATTTTCTTTCTAATCAGAACTAGCTTATTCAATTGATAAACACAAATTTGAAGAAAACTCGAAAATTTGTATTTATACATGAGAGTGCTTTGGTTACAATAGGTTAGGTTAGATGATCGCGTGTACCATATATGACCCACTTCGGAGTCAACGTGTTAATAGTCAGCTTTCCTGACGTTCCTCCACGTGCACTGACTCCATGCTATGGAGAAGTTACGCAGCTACTGCAGCAGATGCCGGCACCTCAATCAAGGATCAGCGCGGCAAACAGCTAATCTTAAAAGCGGTCTTGAAGTGACTTTGCCAAAGTGCAGAATTATTTAGCTATTCACTTGAAAATTTTCTTCCGTTCTATATTGTTTCTCTTTCGCTGCAAGCATATTCATAATACAAGTTCAGTGATGAGCCTAGTGATTTTATTTCATTTATCTAAACACAAAATTGTTGAAAAGAGGATTTAAAGTTTTTTTTATTCTTTCGGACTCGAATCATGAGTAAAAAACGAATTGCTCTTATTTCACAGCTGCGAATTACTCTTATTTCACAGCTGTGAATTACTCTTATTTCGGACTAGCGATAAACTGCAAAATTATAACAAAATTCGAAATTTATCCCGTGCTCAAATGTAGCCTTAGCTACCCTCTTATGTGCTTGGTGCAATACTGGTGGGGTACACACTTGTTTCAACCACTGTTATGTTTCACATGATCTTTCTTTGGTGCCACAATAAACCCTATCAAACACTGTCATTTTCGCTTTACCGTTAACTAAAAGTGCACTTCAGTTTGATTTAGAGCAAATCGACTGACGAAATATGGTGCCAGAATTATACGTTGCGAATGTCTCTCTTTGCCCTGTTTTTCCTCGCCTTTTCAAGTGTACAGGACGGTCTAACTCGCGCTCCTTGTTTGCTCTGTCTACAGTGCCGATGGTGGTAGCGCTCAACAAAATCGACAAACCCGACGCCGATGTGGTGAGTGGCTTATCAACGTACGCGTAGGATCTCCTAATAAATAATACCATGAATTGTGTGCTCTCATCTCAAATATTGAATGTTTTTTCTGATAAAAGCAAGCTTTCTTTGAACCCGCTACTGCCAAAATTATTTTCCAATTAACTATAGAATTTTTTCGTAATGTACAAATTTTGTCTTGAGAGTATAGAAATGCTACATCGGGTGGAAAATAAGCCAAAACAATACGATGTTTCCTGCAAGTAAGGAACATTTCTATTTAAACAAATTCATGGCATGTGTGAAAGTAATACCATTGAGTGTGCTGAATTCGGTACGCGGGGCTGTAGAAGATAAAATGAATGCAAGGCATTTGTAAGTCATTGAGGTTGCTGGTGAAACCTTCGAACTCGAGTGTGTGGCACCTCGCAGTAATCTGACACGCCTGCACGCAAGTCAAATTTCGTAGTAATCTGACACGCCTGCACGCAAGCCAAATTTCGTAGTAATCTGACACGCCTGCACGCAAGCCACACCTCGTAGTAATCTGACACGCCTGCACGCAAGCCACACCTCGTAGCTGCCTTTCTGAATACAGCAATGCTCGGAAACACGTGTATTTTTATTTCGTATTATCGGATTACAGTCTTCAATTTCGTTTAGTATTACAATAACTTAGAGATGTTGTTCGTGTTCCTGTAAATCTAAAACTGTTGCTAACTTTGTTTTCATTCTTATTATTTCAGTAGGATTCCGTAGAATATTTTTTCATTTTCTCGAAACAGACGAAAAAAAGTTTGTGCTTTTTCTCTGTAGCTTAGATTGTCTTAACATAGGCCTTAAAGCCCCTCTACTACCGGGAAGCGCGAGGAGCTTCATTATTTAATATTTTTTATTTTCATTAAAAAATATCGATAAATAACTCACACGAATTACCGTGAATTCCACGGTGTGCGAAAGCCTTTGAGAATAGGGCTTATTTTGTTTGCTTGTTGAAGCTTGGTTTCGGAAAGGAATGGACCTATCAGCAAGATATTGATCCAAAGCATCCCATGGAAGCTACTCATGAATACCGCTGCCAGAACAAATTAACGGCTCTACAATGGCCAAGTCATCCGCGAGACTCAAAGCTCACAACAATTTGTGGCGCATATTAAGAGAAAAATGAGTCCCCTTAATATTTAATTGAGTCCTATTAATATCACTGCTCGGAAGGTGATTTGTATAGAAGTTTTTTACTCCAAAAAGCAATAGTTTCCCTACAAAGTATTAACCACAAAAATCTTTTTGTACGAGCACAGTTTTACTCTTTTTATCGATTAATCTCATGAATATTTTTTTACTTGTTTCTAATAGATTCATTAATCTCGCTGTTGTGCACATCCAGTGTGAGAATTCTATGAACCTGCACGTTTTGGAAGCCAATTGAGGTATAATTTAGGATGCGTGTAAATTCTTGTTTTCTTCTTTCCATCTGGTGTGTAAATACTTAGCGTATGAAATGTAGGTATGTGTTTGCGTCACAGATACGCAATTGTAGAAAATCTTGTTGCATCTCCACAGTAATAATTGATTACAAAGGGCTAAATATTACCTCCATCCTTTGGGTATTTTTATTTCTTCGTATGACGCTGTATTAACATTTAGACAACTCTCGCTCTTCGAATATTGATTTGCTAACATTTAGTTAAATTTGTCTCCTCAGATACCGATTTAGCACTTGAACAACTTTATCTCTTTATCTCTTAATAGTTAGAATACTTTGTCTCTTTAAACGTCTCTCCGTCAATATTTGGATAATTCCACTTTTTTAATATCGCTCTGTCTATATCTGGATAATTTTATCTCTTAGCACATTATTTGATCAGCATTTTTTTTCACCGATCTGTGTATACTGCTGTCAGCCTCCTGCACCTATTGAGCGCCGCGAGTTGCACGTACAAAACTCGCTGCAGTTTTCAATTTGTTCCTAATACCTCCTCCTCAGTCTAACTTTTCACCAGTGGATGATTATCAACTATTTAGCGGCGATACCTCCGCTTGGGTAACTGAAATAGTATAATTTTAGGCGCCCTGGCATAAAAGTTAGACTGCCATAATATTGCAGAACATGGCCCGCAAGTCCCTCTTGCAAGCGGGCGTGCAGCTGGAGGAGCAAGGCGGGGAGGTGCAGTGTGTCGAGATCTCCGCCAAGCAAGGCACCAACCTGCCCGCCCTGGTGGAGGCCGTACTCGCGCTCGCGGAAATCCTCGAAGTGTCCGCCGATCCCAAGGGACTCGTCGAGGCGTCTGTGGTTGAGGCCAAGCAGCTACCTATTAAAGGCAAGGTGTGAAGTTTGACTTTTTGCTCAGTGTAGTAATGCATCGACGATATTTGTTTCCTTGTGCTCAAAATGATATCGGCGTTCTTGTTCAAAGGCCGTTACACTGGGAACTTTTCAAATTTTTGTGAATAGTATTCGTCATACGCGATAATTTCATTGTGAACTCTTTCTACTAGTAGAAGCGGTTATTTTTCAGTCAATTTGTTAAACTGTACACTTCGCTAACAATATTGCTTACAACGCATCATTCAAGTGAGTTTGAAACGGGAATAACATAGCTGTATAGGGAGAGTTTTTGGTGTCCATCATGAGCACTGCAAGTGTACACGTGTACACGGTACTCCACGCTGTTGGTGTAAATGCGTACACGATACTCCACGCTGTTGGTGTAAATGCGTACACGATACTCTACACTGTAATTGTACACGGTATCCTACACTGTGAGTGTACACGTATACACGGTACTCCACGCTGTTGGTGAATAATATATAGCTGGAGTGCGAGGAAAAACGTAGGCAGTCATTCACGTGCAGCCTGCCACGCTCCCAACCTGACGCTCTGACCAGCAAGGATCGAAGTTGTGCCTGGGCTCCATGGCGTACTGGTAGCGTGATGGCCTCGTAACCGAGAGGACCTGGCATCGAATCTCGGCTCAGGAAGACTTTTTCACGTAACCAGGGAGTACTTCCGTGGAAAAAGGAAGGTTAAACCACACATTCTCATCCCTCACCACGCCAATGCTTGTAAGCCATTGAAAACCCAACGGTAAAACGTGTTGGAATTAATAAAGGTTGTGGCGGTGACTAGGCTTTGTGTTTGTTGTATACCGTGTTCGGCTAGATGGGGAGCTTTGGCAGTGTGTGAAGAGAATGATCTACTTCATGAGTTTTATGAAGGATATCTACTTTATTATTGCGATAAGTAACTTTATTAAATATCCAAATACCTACCTCTTTAGCTATGGGAACACCCATCTCATCAACTATGGGAACACCCTATTTTTAAGGTGGTTGATATTTTTACGCGCTTAAATTCCCTTTGTGTTCAGGCCCTCAACGCATGTGAAGCAAAGGCATCTTCTATACCATGGTTTGCCCATTCACATTTTTTATTTAATTGTGTAATCACCAAACAGCAAAAAAGGCTAGTTTTATGAATAGGTCGGCCCTCACTAACTCAATGTACTAGTGTCAGGATGGTTAAAAAAAATTCAAATACGGTAAATGTCCTAGGAAATTTGATTTAGGGATTTATTACATAATTTATGATCCTTCTGTCAGTTATTATTTGGAGCGAATGTATAAAAAAAGCAATTTCAAATGTATGTGAACATATAATCGACAAAAAGTGCAAAATTAGCTTCGCTTAAAATGGGTTGAGCTGACGACCCGTGTTGGTGACGTCAGGTGGCGACCTGCCTGGTGCAGAGAGGGACGCTGCGACGAGGGATGTTCCTGGTAGCAGGTACTTGCTCCTGCAAAGTGCGTACCATGCACGACGAGCACGAGCAGGAGGTGCAGGAGGCACCGCCCGCTACGCCTGTTCAGGTAACGCTCCTGTTTGGGACGAGAGTGGGAAGTCCACATTAGCCTCTTGTTCCAACTAAAAGCGAACGATTTGTCATTCGGTGTTGGGAATTCAGTTCGTCGAAATGAGCTTTCTTTATTTTCTTACGGACCCGACATGAATGAAGGATCCTAGTGGGCCCGTAACTGCGGTAAATGAATTTGAATGGAGTTTTCTTATTTTCCGCCTCCGAGGGTGACGTATTGTTTCTGTTTCTATTCTTGGCTTATGGTTATTATTCAATGGAGAGCATTTCACAGTAAAATATAATTTATTGACAGTAGTGAGTACCATTCTACACCTTGTTATACCTTCAAAGTTCATATTTTTGTGCTTGGAAATTAGAAGAATTTAGCACCGTGTTATACCTTCAAGTTCATATTTTTAGGCTTGGAAATCAAAAGCATTTAGCCCTGGAACTCATTGTACAAGTAGCTATGAGGTGAGTGTGTGGGAGAGGCTTCTGTGGAAGCAAAACTGAAGACATTGAAAAGGCTAGCAAATACTTCTAACATTTATAGTAAATTATACGTTTTCAGGTTAGACTTTTTTTTTACTACCCAGTTCTGCAACTACTTGTCTTTAGAACTCGTGAAACTAGAAGTGAATTATGTATATATATATCAAGCTTGACATGAATTTATTGGTTATTGAAGTAAAGTTAACTAATAGTTGTAATAGGCTTCAGTCAACAGGAAGTTAGCTGGTGTTTCAAGGTAACAAGAGTTTCAATAATGTTGAAAGTTAGACAAAATCAGGAAGTACTTATCTGCAAGATAGATAAATTAAAAATTACTCAACTGCAAAGTAGACAAAGTCATGAAATATTCAACTGCGAAATAGACAAAAGCTCAGACTTACTCTACTGCGAGATGGACAAAAATTGAGATGTACTAGACTACAGGATAGACAAAAAGTTGAGACGTACTCGACTGCAAGATAGAAAAAAGCTCAGAATCATCCTAAACAAAAAGCTAGGAAGTACTCGACGGCGTGCTTGACACATCAGTGGTGTGGTGGTGTACGAGTAACACACGACACAACGCAGTGATGCAGAAGATACTCCACTCATGAAGCGTGGCTGGCAGTTCGCAAGGTTGTCATGTCTCAACGCGAGTGCCGTTGTTCTGAGCTCTCCGAGGCTCTAACTCCTTATCTCACATCTTCGGGATTATATTGATGTTATAAATAGCCTTCGAAAATTGTAACAGTCAATTTTACTTACGTAAAATAGCAAGGAAGAAATTATTTCATCTCTTCATTTCATGCGGAAAATTTTACGTTGCATTTGATTCTGTGGGTTGATCTCAGGCCTGTAGATCTGCGAGAAAAGACTGATGATAAGAAATACTCCTGAGAATAGAAACAAAGTCATTTACGTTGAGGAGTAACGTGGGGGGAAGAACGATTTCTTCTCCTCATTTCGTGGGAAAATTGTGGCATTGCAGTCGCTGTTACGGTGCGCAGGTGGCCGGCTGGGAGGTGCTGCCTAGTGCTGGGGACGAGGTGCTTGAGGTGCCGACCAAGGCGCGCCAGCAGGAGGTCATCGCGTGGAGGCTGCAGGGTGTGAAGGAGGAGAAGCTGCGGCGTGACAAGGTGGGTGGATGGGGGGAAGG
>VOMN01062489.1:0-38508 GCA_014899125.1 Orchestia grillus
TTAGCCCCCCCAAAAGCGGGTCTTCGCCCTAAGAATGTTTTGCTTTGCGTCTGGTGGGATTGGAAAGGAATTTTATACTATGAGCTTCTCCCAAGTAACCAGACAATTAGTTCTGAGAAATACTACTCACAGCTGGGCGAGTTAAAAGTAACCATTCAAGAAAAACGTCCAGAATTGACCTACGGAAGGTGATTTTTTCTATCAGGATAATGCAAAATCACAAGTTTCTTTGGAGATCAGACAAAAATTGCCGCAGATTGGTTGGGGTGTGTTGCCCCAACTTCCATATTCACCAGATATTGCTTTTTTGGATTTCCACTTAGTCAGGTCTTTGCATAATAGTTTTAATAATTAAAATTTCAATTCCTTGGATCGGTTAAAAAAATACCTTGATGAATTCGTTTGTTACGAAACCACCGCAATTTTGGAAAGAGGGTATTTTCAAGTAAAACGAAATACGGAGACACGTTTTACAACAAAATGGTTTATATTTGATTGATTAAATATGTAATGGCTTATGTTTATTGAACTTTTTTTTTTAAATCAGCATAAACTTTCGGGACGACTCAATATTTGATGTCCGATGCGCGTTGTCGAAACGGCCGCGTCTCACCATCGCTGGGAACTTGACTGTCGTGACTTGTGGCCCAAGTGCGCACCTATTTGTCAGTGACTCGCTCAGCATCATACATATGATTTGTAAATATTTTTTCCTTCTTCAGGTCGCTAGTGAACGTGGAAGCACATTTCTGAACCTTATTTATCGCGTGCACGGCTGGCGCGTCAACCTGTATCCCAGTGATTACAGAAGTTTCTAGGCTAAATTGATGTCTGACTTTTCATCTTTCGCGGGTGAAATTTCTACCAAGTTGATGAATTACGAAATTTTTTCTCTTCTCAGAGAATTTTTTTTCATCGTGCTAAATCGGGTGCACAAGTTTGAGGCTGGACCAGAGCTTAACAAGTAAGGTTGGGAGTGTACCGAAGTCAATGGTTTGGTCATGTTGCGTTAGCTTAACTATATGTTTGAATATCGTATATCAGGATAATGTATTCACTAGTTACAGAAGGATTACACAGGAGAATGTTTGTCTAGGTTGATAGTTTACTTCAAGTCGAAGGTCTGACATATAATCCCATTCCCGCCATTTCATTTGTCGTCGACTCAACAATTCGAAAGTTTTATTTTATTTATGTTCACGGTCTTTTTTTATTTTCGAAGTTGTACTGATTTGTTTCAAAAATTAGAGCTACAAAAACGAGTAACTCTGATGACTATATTTGGTTCTAAAATTATTCAGTTACATACGATGTTCTCTAAAGCTCTTGTTTGGTCCAATAAAAGATTATTTTTAGCTGCACGTTGGTGCGGTGTTAATTTAACTGTGATAGCAGATAATTATCATATGCTCTGAGTGAGGTCTAGGCATTCATGTACCTAACCTGTCAGTGTAGACCATGAGCACAAAGCGCATCGACCAGCCACATCAATGCGTGCGTTGGGCTCGCAACGGTGTTGCGTCGTTGTGCGACACTATTACCTATTGTAAACTGGTCTCCTTCATCTGATTGTTACGGTCAGCGTTGTTATGCCATTTAAATTTCACTGATGGTCAACTTGTATTACACATGTTTCATTCTTTATCGGGGTGTACTCCCCTCTCTGAAAATAGATCCATTACAATCTGTACTATCTAGTTTTTATTTTGTTGGAAAACTTCAGACTTTAATCTGCTGTTGATATATCTACTCTCCATGTTCATGCTCATACATAATTGTGTATTCACATTTACATTTGCTTCTCAAATCGAGTTCTTATTATTATTAATATAAAAGTCGCAAGCTTTGCCTACACCCTACAAAGGAATACGCTGAAGTACACTCCCTGCTTATTTTGGCGACTGAGGGACGTGTCCTCAAACGTGTGTGATAATCCAGCTCCTGGCGGACAGGTACGCTGGCCGTGCCTGTCCTCGTCAGTTGGCCTAAGGCACGTCACTCACTCCTCTATGGCATCTCTGACAACTGGCTATGAAATCAGACACGTTTTGGAGGAGGCTGTTGTGGGTTTAATTGTTAGCCTTATGTTTCATTCTGCCTTGATTCTCCATCTCTCTCGCAGAATCGCGCATTTATTCGCTTCTTCTTTACTGTCTCTCGCAGGGAAGGCCGACGTAAAGTACTATACTGATATCATGCTCGAGTGTAGTTGTTTGTGTCTCTCTTTCTCCCACTTTGCTCGACTTATCGTCCCCTCAAGGCACTAACGATGCCTCTGGTAACAGGCTGCACCTATCGAGACCGGAGTTTTGTGCTCGTTTTCGTGCCACTTCATTCAATTATCTTGTATCGGCGTGGTAATCAAATCTATATTGAAAGCGTACTATGAATTAACATTAAGGATAGTAAATTATTGATAACAATGATAATTAAACTACCTGATAATCCTAATACTTCTTAGTAATCGTACGAATTATTACTCATAACTTGGACCTAATCTGTTGGGAAAATAATTGAACTTTTGTGTTGCTAGTCAAACTTCAATTACAGTATTATTACGATGATGGAGCATTGTTCTTTATCATATTCATTGTTGTGCGGTCTTGCTGTCGCGTACAAATTTGCGAGATATTCAAGTTTTTTCCTATTCTATACTTTATACTCAGTGTAATGTGACGAAATGCAGTTGATTATTAGGGGTTTTTGAAATTAGGCTGATAGTTGTGAGGCGTATCGTTTGGGGTATTTTCTTGATTGGCAGTGCAGTATTCTATTATATTGGAGGTACGAAGCAATATTTATACTTGACTTACCGATTATCTTAGCTTTGGTCGGGCTCGACGTAGCGCGGGTAAACAGAGGGAAGTGGTGCCAGCCTGCGATTACTTCTTCAGTCTTTGGCTGTGCATTTTTGGTGGAGGACAAGAAGTGTGACCTGTTCACTTGGAGAGTTGAGAGAGTGACAACAGCAAACCAACGAGCGAGAGAGAGAGAGAGGGAGGTAGAGAGAGGTAGAGGGGCGAGCCGCCAATATTGATTCTAGCGTCCCACTCCCGTGAACCGCACTCGTGCCTCCTGAGCTCCTGCGCGTTTACCCAAATACGCGCCGCTCGCCCTGATGCTGCCCTCTCTTCTCTCTGCTCCTGTGAAACTGCTCTTCATCCTGCGTCGGCAAATCTGCCTCCACTCGGAGTCAAGTGAGCATATTTACGCCTCGCTCGCACCGGAGTGACCAAATTTACGTTTCGCTACCGTTGAAGCGAACAAATTGCTACTTAACTCTAAGTCTATGATATGAATTTATTCCTACTGGTGCAGTACTTGTTGCTTGACTGTAACACGCGCAAACATCGTCACCATCCCTTCAGTGTTAGCTGGTGCTGCCTTTCTGAACAGCTCTCCATTGAAATGCTGACACTACCTCGACTGGCAGCACTACCCCACGTTAATAACGGCTCTGTCTCTGTGGCCAGCATCACCCCACTCTGATGCTAGCGATGCATTTATCAGGTCGACTAACGCTTAATGCCTCAGTAGTGCGTACGAGCTCGGCTCGAATTGTCTACCTGCTTCTGATTTTTAAAGTGCATAACACGTTAGTGTTTGTAAATGCTCTTGTAGCCATTCCATGCGTTTTACTTCTTACGTGTGCTTGTTTATCCGTGTGACGGTGACCTCATTGAAAACATTTTTGTGCCGTTTTAATGCCTCCCCTGGCTTTTGTTGCCTTCATTTGGCGAGGACTTTTGCAGTTAGCGATCTGCCGCTGCCACTTTTCCTGCCCCGAAGAAGTTTTGTCGCACCAATTAGAGTGGATGCAGTAGGCTGTAATTCAGCTCCTGCAGCGTTATGGTTTTCGAGCCATTGGAGCGAGCTTCAGTAAAGGGCCTCGGGCGAATCTCAAGGAGCTGGGGCGTTTTAACGCGCTTGCCGCTGTTTAATGGCTCATATTTGCTTCGCGAATCAACTAAACCTTGTGTACTCCCTGTTTTCAAGCACTCGGCTGGACTTTTAGGCTACATTTGAAGCTCTCGTATTTGTTCAAGACTGCAGGCTGCCTACTATGCATTGTTGCTTTCGGTGTGCTCTCCTTCGTTTGCTGTTCGGACTTTTTTGGTCGGCGTTGATCTTGATCTTCCAAGTTGTGATTTACTCCTAATTTTTTTACTTCACGAAAATTTCGGTAGCCTATGATATCTTTTGAAATCGGGTTCATTTTTTAGCTTGAGCCTTCTAGGTAGATGAGCTGGACTCGATTTGTTCATTATGCCTTAGTGACTTGGCACTGAAGGATTCGTGTGCTCCACTTAGAAAAGTGTGTTGAATTGCCTTGATTATTAGTCTGGCTTGGGAATCACCTTTTTTCGTTGCATCTTTATCTACTCACCGACCGTAGAATCAGCAAGATGTTGCTGTAGGGTACTAGCCGTCAATTTTTCTAGTTAGGTAGGCCTTTATCTCTGCTTTCATTTCCTATGCTATGGAGACTGGCGTTCTTAGGAGGACAATGTTAGTTTACCTTAGCTCTAGCTAGGCCTTCGGGACATCTATCTTGCGTGCCCACTTTGTTTTTTCATTTTTTATGTCTTCTTCGTTTAGGTTATCTTTTTCGTTTATCTTATCTTCGTTTGTTATCATTTCTTCTCCTTTCTTAACTTGTTTCTATACGCAGAGGATCTTGTGTGGGAGCACACCTGTGTATTTTACAAAGTCCATACTAAATGGTCCCTTCTTTTCGCTCTCCTGAGATCTCATTCTATGGGCGCAGGAGCTTTAAACTAACTGAAAATAATTCAGCTTTCGTGTGTGTGTCTCGCGTTGGGAGACGCTGACGCTCTGTTCAACAGGTCTCTTGTTCTAGTGCTTTGGTATTCGTTTTACTTCAGTATCCATTCGTATTTCGTAGTCATATGGAAGAATGAGTAACATGACTTATACGTGCGGACCCGTAATTGTAGCTAGTTGTCCGTAATCGCTACGATCCTTTGTCAATTTTGTAACCATTGAGGTATCGGATTTCGAGGACTGATTGGGAAAACAATTGACCTCACGCAAGCGGTCGTTTCATTAATAAATATCGAATATGTGTATCGTGTATTAAGCGTGTTGTAAAGAAACATTTCTCTCGGGAAACATCGTCGACAGTCCGTGAGAATGACTAGCGGCGGTGTGATGCGCCGCACCTGCGCCCGACTGTGAGTGTAGCGGCGTAAGCGTGCGTGTCGTGATGAAGTGAGCGCCTCATATCACAGCGTGCCGTCACACGCGCCTCAACTCGTCACGCTCCCACCTCCGCGGTGCCCGACAATCTTATCGCCCTGCTCTCACTTTGCGCACATCAACCGTGGTGAGGGTGACGCAACTCGCGCATTTTTTGTGTGCCTGCGTCTTGCGTAGAGCTTCATTTTGAAGCTTTCCAAAAATTGAATTTGATATTTCAACAGCCCTGATAGCAACATATCGGGAAAATAATAATTTAGCCGATGGCTCATAGCAATACTTCATTTTGTCATTCACGATGGTTAGTTCATTGTAATGAGCAGCTTCCATGTCCCAATGTTGGTAATAGCGGTCGTTAGCGATGGTTTCAGGAATTTGAATTTTATATTTTTAATAAACTTGTGTTTTCCATGAATTCTTATGTGAAGGTGCCAATTCCTATTCGGAATATTTTTAATTGTGGTGTGATTGTATATTTTACAATGTTCTTCAATGGCATGGATATACCGAAGCTTTTTAAATTGGGGAAAATAGTGTTAATTTGTCCAATTCAAAACATCTTATTCTATCATTTATCGAAATACTCGCGATCGGTTTTATTCAAATTTTGAAGTTTAATTTGTGGCAGCTCAGTCCACTACATTACTGGAGTTTTTAAATGCCACGTGTAGCTAGTACGGACTTCAAAAATAAGTGCTTGCTTTATTCAGGGTTTAGTAGTAAGTATTTGAACTTTGGTAGTATACTTGCAATTTGAATGTGTAATTCAGTTTGAAATTTATTAGTCTATAATACTATCAAAGAAATTTCTTTGTAAGTTATTGAGGTATGTAAGCAAGGGTACGAAGTCTCGAGCTACTGGGATTGCTTTTGGGCAGGTGTTAATGCATAAAAATTGCTAAATGGGAACGGTCCTATTATTTACTTTCACTTTTGTTTTAGCAATTAGTTGAGAATTAAGGAATCCCGAGTCCGTAGTACAATTAAAAGATGCCTCAACTGTGATTAAAATTATGGTAATTCTGCAGCCTTGCTTGTCCGGCCAATTCCTTGCTTGTTGTACACCTCGTAACATGCGGTAGAAATCTTGCAGTGTTAATACGAATGTTGTCGGGCCATGACGGTGGGGGAGAAATAACATTTGTGTAAGTGAGACATTGCCGCGCATGCATGAATTGCGTTACTAATCTAAATACTTGGATGTACTTGGAGAATTCTCGGTCGTCACGCCGAGGCCACACTGGGGTGCCGCCGCTTTGTGTGCATGGTGTGCCTTCGCAGATTCGCGAGCTCGAGTATTTTTGAACCCTGACTTGTTTTCGATTTGAATTTAAAGTGATGGTTGTGCTGAACCTGAACTTACTTTTGAAACTAAATTAATTATAGTTATAATTATAGCTTGATGAGCACAGGCTTAATGAACGCGTGCTTAATGAGTAAGAAATTTTCCTGCGCCGAGTTCAGGTGTTCGCCTTGGCCCAGGAATGCGCTCGGGTTCCGGCACGGCTCTTTCTCACGCTCCCCAGCATCTCCACTCGCGTGTGGGAACAAGCTTTCCCTTCTCTCCGAGCATTCACGTACAAGCGTTTTAATTGTTCTAATTATTTCACTCCATTCCTTGCTCATTACTTCGGACTACTATGAGTTCATTCATGCCCTTCTTAATTATCAGTTACATTCACTTCCTATGCGCACTTATTTTAACTGTAAATATTTCATGCAATATGTATGAAGTGGTTGTTGCACTGGTGCTGCAGTACAGTTACAAAACTCTGTTGCTCATTGCCGTGTAGCTGTTGGGTTGTAAGCATAGGGTCTCAAACTTCGTTGTACTTCGAGATTTCATTTCTATACCCTTGTACGTCTACATCAGATCGGAGCTGCAGCTGCATGCGTTACTTTCCTCTATTGGTCGCCCTTTGCAAATTGTTTTGTCATTTTCTCATTATATAGCTAATTTGAATCATTTTATTGATGACTGGAGCTTTTATGCGTCGTTTTTATTCCGCGTTTGAGTTGTTTACAGAGTTTATGAATATGCCTTAGTAAAGCAAAGACATTTTAAGACAGACTTCTGCCTTTTGGGATTTCGCGGTTGTGGCTGCCATTACCCAAGTCTTGCTGCGGAGGCACGATCTTGCCAGGTGCCGTGCGGCGCTGCCTCTCATCTCCTGCAACTCATCTTTGCCCTAATCTCGGGTGAGATTTTTATATCTCCCTGAGCCCTTCATTCTCCTGATGAATTATTGCCTTTCTCGTCGGCTGTGGGTAAAGGAGAGACCACCGTTGCTCTTGGGTTGCAGGGCCACGTTTTTGCTCGCTAGTTGCCCTCAATTGTCGAAATGGAGCGGGTTTGTGCTCGTCATTTGGCGATGGTTTTTGCGATCATTCAGTGCGACGAATCATGCATAATGCGTGCGCGTCGTTGGTTCTCGTGAGTGATTGCTCTCCTCATACACTGCTTCACAAGCAATAGCTGTTGCTCCCAGTCTAGGATCGTGTTGACGATTGATCGCTCGTCCATCTCAGTGAATGCTGCCTGAGGGACTGGGTGGTATCTTTGCAGCATGCGCAATCAGCGGGAGTGGTTCACGTCTTGCAGTGCGACCAACATCTTATCTTTCTTGCTCCCTGCCGGTTGCTGCTGCTCACTACAACCAGCTCGAACATTTCCTGCGCTCTACGAGTATGTGCCGACCAAAGCTCATCCTCTTCTCTCAGCCGCCCTCTCACTATCAATTTGGCGGGTGTTTGTCAAGCCCACCGTAAAGCATTGTTAAAGTATTTGGGAGTTTGGACGGCGCTTGTTTTATGGCGGCGCTCGTTGAGCCATTGTTTGTCGAGGATTTCCCTGGGGCTTCATTCTTTGCCCGGCCGGTCTTCTTTCTCTCGGCGCTGTCCGTCCTTGTTGCTGCTTCTGGTAGGATCTCTGCTCGCCATGTCGCTTCCTCTTTTTCTTGGCACAGGCCGCTTCTGCACTGTAATTTCCAGCAATGCGGTTGGCCTTGGTTTCCCTCTGATAATTTATTTGACTATTTTTTCAAATATCAGCTGTCACTGACGGTATTACGTTGATCTTAAATCGCGCTTACTCATTCTACCGAGGTAACAGCTGAATGTCGCAATTTTTAGTAAATATTTTGGTTGACTTATGCGTCCATATTAAATTTGAAATCGATTTTGAATGGATGTACCAATCTCCATGTATGACATCGAATGTCGGGCAATTTCGTTTTAGAGGCATGAAGTGTAGTATAATTTTTTCGAGCGAGTTCTTAGTTTTGCATGACAGCGTTCAGCTTGCGTCGGTCCTCCTCATCTTCAGTGCACAGACAACGAGAACGTGTTGGGTGGGGGAAGAGGGGGAGGCTGCAGTATCGCACCACGGCTTCTCTCTCATGTCATAATTTGTTTGCCAACTTCGTATCTAAACCCAAAATAGTTGAGCGAATTTGGGGTCCGAGAATTATGAAAGCTTGTCTTGAGTGCTACCAGAAGATTTTTTTATTTCAGCGAGTTTGTATAGTCGTACTACCACCTTTACTAAATGCTTCTTTTCTGGCCGACGTAGAGGCATCCGCTATTTAAAATGAGGCAAATATGCATTTATTTTTCATTGCTGCTTCAACATCGTCATCGCGGGGACACCCTCAACCTATTCATTTGTCCTAGATGGCCAGGTTTTGGCGGTAACGGAAGAGTATGGGTTCCATCCCTACTATTTCGATGCGCTACCGATCTATTATCTGATGTGCGGATGAGTTTGCCGTATTTTTTACAAACCGTCATGGGATATGCATGTATGGAGTGTTTGAAGCATCAGTGTTTTCTTGAAACTCATTTCACGCTCACTATGAAATGTTAGAATTTTATCCAGTATGTTCGATTGCTTGTGTGAAGTTTTATTTTCGTATTATACCCCATTATTTTGAATTTATTGATAGTTAGTCATTCGTCAAACATTCCGCAGAAAATGAACAGACCTTCATGTCATGCAAGAATTTTGAATATTTTCTAACCCTCCAAATTTATATTTTATTTTTTAAACTTCATTTGATAAATGTAAGAGTAGGGCTTAACTTCCGTCGAATATTCTGGGATTTAAAATCATGCTGTAGACATGAATGACAGGTTTTTCATTCTTTTGTTTGCATTTAGAATTTCGAAACCAAAGAGTTCGCCTCACTTTAGCACGTCCAGCTTCCTTCAACGCTCTTTTTGCATTAGCCACACTAAGAATTGAAATTGATGATTTGAGAATTGTTCAAAAATTTCCTTGGAGTACTCCTAAAAATATTCCTTGAAATATCAAAAAAATATTCATTGACACCACTTGCCTGCAAGCATGAAAGAAACTGTACAGAGCAGAGCGAGCTGGAGCGCGATAAGGCTGGTGGCCGGCATATATATATGAGGGAGCGCGCCAGTTGCGGCGATTACGAGCCGCTCGAGATTTAATGGCTCTCAGGCTCCTCTCATCCCGCTCAATTCAGTCAATCAGATTGTTCGGGACGGACAAGATTAGCACCACATTAGCGGGCGCACAGCCTCACAATATAACCTGGTAATTTTCATATGTTTTTAAAATTATATCCTAAGCTGGTGTTGCCTATCAATAGAATGCTCTGTTACTCGAACCTTGTCTGAACTTTTCCGTTATACAGTAGTTTTCAGTCGTAGTTGATGATTCAATTAGCTGATATGCCATTTCTCTGACTTCTGTTGTAACTATCTGACACAAGTCTCGTCTTGTTTTACTTGCCCTGTCTTAGTAGTCGATGTTATCTGCAGTATCGGGCTTAAACACCAGAATTATATTGAGGGATTTTGCTAGGGAATCACTTTGTGAAATTCATTAGGCGAGCACCATTCTGCAGTGTCGGCAGATCCTGCCTTTTGTGCTGCGGAGAGTCTTTGTCGGGTGAAGAATGCCCTTCTTCGCGCCGGGTGACGTCCGCAGAAAAGAACAATGCTGTGTTGGGCTCGGGCTGACGGTTAACTTATTCATCAGCTCTGATTTGTCGACTGCCTTGTACTCACTCGTCTTTCTTGTTACCTAACTGGAGCGTGGCATGAAATAATTCTGGAATTTGCACTCACAACTGTGTACAATTTTAATGTCGTTCGGTGTCATTGTATGAAGAAACTAATGATAGAGAAAATTTCTTACTATTTTTAAATTCATGCTCTTGTAAGTTTAATTTCTAATCTCCTGATTGTGATGCATTGCGCATGTCACAGCTCCCTTGGCTAGTTCGATCAAATCATGGCTGTCGATGACGTCCACTATTTTCTGAAAGGCGAATAAGAGTTCAGTGAGGGCCGGGGTCGGCGGTGTCTGAGGTTAAAGGGGCGCAGTGCACTAGAGTGTCTGTCGGGAGCATTGCATTACATCGCTGTGCCACTGCCGCCGTCGCGCTTCCTTCCTCTGCTGCTCTCTGGGATTGTCCGGTTAGCTCGGTAAGCCAATAAGCTGTGGCTCCCCATAGCCGCCTGTACGGTGACCTACCTGCTCCTGCCGCCGCCGCTCTCACACTTTTTCTGCGCTGCAACTTCATTTTCGTTATGGACTCCGGTAAATATCCTGCTGTTGCTGGGAAACTTGTGTTTCATGCCCCCCTCCCCTCTCTTTTAGTACTTCCGGTGTAAGTTATGGATGCGCTAACTGGCTAACTGATGATAAAATAGGACTTGTTAAATATCGGATAACTGATTCAGGTTAGTTGTCTATAATTTTTATTGAGCTTAAGATTAGTAATTTATGTGACTTAGAAATTCTTAGTGGAATATATGGCTTGATTGACGTAACTGACAGGGCAATAATGCATGCATTAAATTTCTAATTCCCTGGAATGAATTTGAGCGATGAACGTTTATTTTATAAAAGCTATAATTTCGATCCAATTTTCATACCTCCAAGTTTGCTAGTATGCGCGGACAATTCTCAGCATACTCGATTGTGAAAGTAAATTGAATTTCAGGGCTGAAATTTCTATTAATTCAACATACGACACTTTTCAAGCTAAGAATTTGAAATCTGAAACGCTTTATGACTCCCGTGGGAAGGATTTTGTCATACATGTGCAATTGTACGGAACAAATTTTGCGTTGAGCTACGTACCCACGGAAATGAGACAATTCTCCTCGTGTATATTTTGGAACGGGCGGAGGAAAACAACAGAGGCAGTAACAACTTGTATAGTTCTATTGCCACTTTCTGAACTCGTGTGAAATAAAATTTTCATTGGGGTAATAGGTATTGTGCAACGTTTGGAAAGTACAAAGTATTTCTCATGTTTCCAAAGGCCTTTAATATTTCATTTTGTTTTTTATTTTCAGTTTAATTTAATATGGTTTGCTTTTTGAGAATGAAATTTCACAATTAATTTTCCTGCTTTATAAACTGTGTTGAACATTGACTTTTATTCTTAAAAATAGTTTTTTCGAAGCATATTTGCTATTGCACTTTTTTGTACTTCCAAGCATTTGTTGAGAGTATCTAAGTTCTGTGAATTTATCAAAATAACGTCGACCATTAATTTGGCTGCATTATGAAAAAATTGCAAGTGTTTCATACATGAACATCTCTTTGTGCACCTCTTTCACCATCCGTTTAAGATAATATCTTCGTACTATCCATTGTATAATATTTCATATGTTCATACTTGCTGCGACTGTTCATGTTTCGAGTAATTTTATATCATGAAAAGACAAGTTTAGAATTTTGTTTGTGTGAGTAGATGTAAGTTAATTGAAAATCTTGTTAAAGCTCGCTGTGTGTGTTCTTCTTTTGGGCTGTTTGCGTGTGGGCTCTCACGGTCCTCATGGAGCTCCCCAGAGCGGCGGTAAGGAGCGTGAACCGCCGCGTCTTTTGTGTGCCGCCGCCGAGCCGGGCCTCTCATTCTGCTCGGGCCTGGGGACGGTGTTTTGGTTAGCTTGTGGTCGCGATCTCTGCTCTCAGGCCCGGCTTATGCTAATCACAACGTACTTGCGTGCTTCCCCCTTTTACAACATTCGAGAGACCGCAACTGCTCTAAATTTTAGTTTTGGGTCATCTTCCCATGCCACCTTTGCTAATGGTTACGTAAACGTTTCACACGATATCTGTATGGACTGCCTCTCTTATTGGGGAAATATTTATGCATTCATTTATTTTATGTGTAATAAGGGACGCATGAATTGTCTTTGAATTTTGTGGGAAAGTCTTTAGGGAGAATTGTGTTGGAGACCGTACTTCCAAGGTAGGTGAAGGTAAGGATATTTTTATTTTTGTGCTCCCTAAAAATTATACGATTGACTATGACTTTCACTATCTGCTTAACATTGATTGGTTGAATAGAATTTATTTGTATTTGCTATGCTGTTATGACTTGTTTTATCGTTCTTCCTAGGTGCTAGACTTGGTGACGGTGGTAAGATTTTCCGCTGTGCATCGGGTGAAATCTATTCAAATTCAGTATTTTGTCGGTGCAATTTTCCTTTACTTTTCTTAAAGGAAAATAATATGAACGGGATGCGTCGCATGATTCCCTCGAGTATTATATATTTGATCTGGTCTCTCATGTGTAATATTTCAAATAATAGTATTAGTTATAGTAATTTCACTTTTCCAATGCGTAGATTGTAGCACGGGCACCTTTTTGAACGTAAATACAATCAGTTGGATTAGCTTCAGTCGTGTCCGTCGTCGATGTTGTTTGTAGAACCCGCCTGTATGAGCGTGTGCCTTGGAAGCACACCAACCCATCTCTGCGTTGGCCTCTCCAGCCTTTTCTTTTGGCTGTGTCCGGTAAAAACCGCCACCAAAAAAGGGCCCGCTAAAATGCATGTCGGATGCAAGGGACTCGGTGGAGCTCGCGAGTCTCAGGAGTTACGGCAACGGGGGCAACGCTCCCCTCTCGTTGATCACCTCAGCTGCGATTGGAGCGACTTACGGCTGCATCAGAGAGCAATCTCCGCTTCTGACACTTTTCTTAGATCCCTCCATTCATATCCCTGTTTGTCCACTGCCTAATACATGCATCATTCTTTGCGTACTGAAATTTAAAAATATATACATATTCTCATTTGCCTACGTTGGCGTATTTCTTTTTTCTTTTTATGCCTGACTTCGTATTTGTTCATTCTTGCCATTATCAAGCAAGTTGTTCTGAACAAATCCTTTAATTTTCTTGTAATACTGTAATTACGATATGTCACCATCAAATCCGAACTAGAAACGTTAAGAAATTAGCGTTTCTTCTCTTGAATTCACGCCAGGGTGATTGCTTCCTGAGTCGATGCGCCTGATGTGTTTAACGGTACGCGTTTTGTTATTCAGTCAGACCTCATATTTAACCAGCCATGCATTCAGAGTTCATCAATAGCATTTTTTAAGTTCAGGAAAAAAGACAAAAAAATATTAGCGAGGCTGTATGACTTTCTGCTATCAATCCGCAAATTTAATAAAATCAATTTATATTTGATTCGTCGGCTGTTTCATAGGAGTTCAGTTTCTTGGTTTCATCTATCTGAGTTTTTCGGCATCGCATCATTACATGCTTTCCTTCCAAGTGTTGGGCCGAAGGCCGATCTTGCCGAGCGCTGCAAAGCCACCTGAGCTTCACCGTAACTTTATGGTTGAACTTCAATCCAGGCGTTCGCCTCGACTTGCCGGAAAATTGTAGGAGGCTGAGCAGCAGTTAGCATGCCCCGGTGCTGTTCCAAGTTGCGAGACTGGCGCGCTCCTGCAAAAGTTGATCTCTCATTTGCATTCATTTACGCGACGGTTAAGTTGATTAAACCGACGGCGCTAGTGCTTCTGGCGAGCTTTGGCGGGAGTGTAGGAGCGCTCGTACAGACCTCTTGGGACGCCAAGTTAGGGGCCTGGTCTGAGCGCTTTCATTAGTTTAGCTGTTTGCAGGAGCTAGTGGCCGATTGGGGGCGTCTGTTTCCTCCTCTAATCTCCTTAGTGGCCTTGCAGCCCAGCTCTGATCCTACTACTGCTGCTCTTCCTTGCTCTCAAGTGTCGTAACCTTTATAAAATCGTATCTCACGTTTGTAAAAATACGACTTTAGACGAGTAGTGTTCACTCTTGCTTTCAGTTGAAGATTTTCAGTGGATTGAACTTTTAACGTAGAGCAATTTAATTCTTGAGTGGGGTGATGAGCGAGAAAAGGTGTTTTCAAAACAAGTGAAACTAAAACTCCTTATTTAGAAAAAGGTATGATTGCTTAGCTCGAACATTACCCAAATATATCCTGAAATATAACCGGTATATTTTTGTAATTAATTTCTGTCACACCGTCATCGAATGAGATTCTTTTTTATTTGTTTTCTATTCTATTAGAGAAGTAAAATTACTCTTACCAACAGTCTTCCGTCGCAGACATCTGTCTCACTTAACGACGACACATGGTATTTCCCAAGTCAAGTTTAGAACCCTATTGGCAGTGATGTCGTGCGGAAAGTCATCTTCCTCTTACTTCCACATTATGGAACTGCGTCTCTCATACATCAGTTTAGAATGACCTGGGGTCGATGTTTGTACAGCAAAGTTCATTTTTCAAGAACATGTACGCCTGCTCTAGTGAGGAAGTTGAAGGCGAGTGTTGGCCGTGCCTGCGGTCGTCCATCAGTGCCGCGTGCACTAATGTTTCCATTTGTATTCTGTACGAGCGTCTCGGGCTGTGGCCTTAGAAGAGCTCCACCTCCAGTTCCTGGCTCCCCTAGTTGCCTCCTCGCTGGTTGGCCTGCCACACGAGTGTGTTTTCTTAATTCGCTGCCGAATTTGTTGTGTACGAATATCGCTTGTGCGTCGGAGCCTTACCTGCCCATTACGAGCTGCCGCCTCACTTGCTGCAGGGGCACCACACCTCAAATTTGTAGCTTCGCTCGCGTGTGCTGTGCGATGCTGCAGCACCTGCTCAGCTTACGTGCTGCTCGCCACAGCTCCTGCTCGTGTGTCTGAGCTCACATTTGCGCCGCTTGATGGGGCCGTCGAGCCCTCCAGAGGATCCGTCGGCAATTACTTGTCTCTTTCTTATTTATTATTCAGGAGTTTAGTAGACTTGTTCTTGATGTGGCCATTCTATAGAAATATAGCAAGTGTATACATCATTCAAACGGACCATATCAAAAAGTAATTTTTTTGATCGGTAAAGACGCTAGATTGTTCATAGAAAGTGAAAGAGAGGCGCACTATACATTCGCATTCCATTTAACCTGGCCAGGAATTTATTAGAACAATTGGTTTTGGTCGAGTTGCTTCGACTAGACTATTTTAAAAAATCCTGGAATCTTGCAGGAGAGACCGGGGAAAGCTTGTGTAGAACTATTAGCGGAGTGTTAAAATCGTAAAATATTGCTGTGATAGAGGTTTACTGTTATCTAAGCTGTCAATCAAAATCAATTTCTAGCATTAATCGAATTGGAAAATGCTTTATAATAAATGTAGTTTGAGTTAGAGCGTAAGGATTGTACAATTTTTCATATTTTTTATGCAGGGTGTTAGGGAAAAAGGGATACAAAATTTCACACCTGCCAAAAAGTGGTAGGCTAAAGACTTTTGCCTCTATGAAACCTTGCGGAAATTTTTAGCTTCTAAGATATTGGCTGTTTGATATTTGAAAGAAGGATTGTGTGAAAACAAAACTGCCTACAAATTATTTATACATTTTATACCACCCACACCGATGCCCTTGTGCATTTCAAATCATAGACAGGGCTGCCGGATATTGTGGAAATGGCCTGGCATTTCAGTAATATCGCCAGAAGCCACTGCGATTCTTGCCACGAGGTCTTCCTCTCATTCCACAGGTGTTGAAACGAGGCTTTTCATGTGTCCGTAGAAATTGATGTGCATCGATGTGAGTGGTGGAAACTTGGAACAATTTTTGTCAAGGAAATGTATAAATAAATGATTTGTGGGCAATTTCGTTTCCAAATTTCCTTTTTTCAAACATTTTCGAAAATCAATTGTTTTCGCAAACTTTCATAAGGACAAAAGTATTCAGTTTGCCATTTTCTGGTAGGTGACATTTGTATCTCTTTTTCCCCAGCACGCTGGATAGTAATTTCGTGCTAAAGAGATTAAACACCACAGGCTAGATGTAGAGGCAAGAGCTAAGTAGACCGACGGTACATCGCTTGGTGTCCGCTACCTCATCTAAAGTTTTTTCTTCGCTCTTTCTTCCAGATCTTAATATGGGAAATATAGTTGGTGTTCTTGTGTTGTCTCGGTGTTGACTCAGCAGTGGGGCCTCGTTGAAACTCTACGAGCAACTTTGATAAGGTCTAGACTTGAGCGGCTCGGTGGTGCTGGCGGAACGGCTCACTTCCGACACGCTTCCCGACACCCCTGACAAATTGGTCCTTCTCGCGCGTCTCTCACGTCAGTGGGGCCGTGCTTGCCTTCCCTCGCTCAGGCATCCCTCAGCTATCAGCGACCGCTCTTCGCAGCCCGCGGCCAACCTCTCATTTTCCTACGGCTAACACAGTAGTAATGAAATGGCACGCTTTCCATTGAAAGGTTTTGTGTGCTTGCTCCTGTAATCAACTCTTAGGTTAGAGGGTTAGGTGCTTTGTGATCATTGCGCTATCTCCTGCTCTCCGGATGTGTCACAGCTGTTACATTGCCACACATGTTCGGTGTCTTCAGTAAGTTTGCATTATCTTCCTTTAATACCGTGAAATCCCCACACGAATCACATCGACGTCTATATTTGTCATTCGTGAATACTCAACCATTAATGCATCAAGTTTATTCCTCAATAAATCTAGCCAATTTTTCTTTACAAATTAGTCGTTAGGTCATTTACACCGGCTATATAATTTGAAGGAAAAGGATTTTCCAATTGTTGAAATAAATGAGTCTCCATACACGGTGCGGGTAAAAGTTATAAGGTAACCAAAAATCGAAATTAAGAAATATATCTGTTTTATGTCATTTTCACATCTCGTGCATAAGTTATTGCAGTGCAAAAATGTAGAGGCGTTTTCTAATCAATAAAATATCTATTTTCATTACCTTTCGTCTTGTTCTCATTCTGTATTATTACCATCAAGTGTGCATAAAAATGTACTCTATGCATTAAATGCGTTAATATGACTCCCGAGAAACCGCTGTACGATGAAGCTTCCATGTATTTTATCGGCGTAATTTCGAGTTAATTTCAAGAAGTAGTAGAGCCTAGCGCAGGTGTTCGAGTATCGTTCATCTAAGCGTATCACGTAAAAAAAATAACAGTATGCGAAACTTACGGTGAATTTGTAAGCAAGCAGAATGAAGATGTACAAGTCGTAATATGGATACCACCCTACTTGTAATTTAAACATCAAATTTGATCCCGCTGCTGCCACGATGGCTGCTCCTGCTGCAGCGCCACTTCGTCCGGCGAAATTAAGTTTCAAGCTCCCCCGGGGACGTAACTTAGTTTTCCCATGGTGAAGATTCGTCAAAGAAATGACTGCAGAGTACGCTCGGTGGTGGATGATGACCTCATAGTTGAAGCATAATGGTCGAATTACTAGGTGTTCCAGAGTTCATTGACCTACAGCATGCTTTCACAAGAAAGATAGTTTGTCGGTGATTGAACTCGTTTTTGCTAGCTATTGAACGTTTGTCTCTTTATTTCGGTAATAATGCGTTAATTTTTGACTTGAGCACAGAGATAATTTTTTATGCGGTTAATGTTTTTTGCAATTTGTGGGCCTTGATCTTACGGAAGAATAAAACTTGTGTCGTCTTTCAGTGTTATTTAGTTTTATGTGGTCATTGATCTCTAGAATCATTTCACGTGCTACTCGTCGAATGTTGTGATTCATTTCTCTCTTTCAGATTTCTCCAAATATTAAGCGTGAGGAAGCGAATGATGGAGTCATTCAATTTCATATTCTAATTTTTGTAAAATTCTTAATTTCGCAGCATTACTTCAATATTCCTATCAGTATTGAAGTCTGTTTAATTCATGGGGCGAAATTAAGAAAATCAATTTTCCACCGAATGTTAAGGATCGTTTTTTTATTTGCGTCATTCCTTTGTTGCAGGTGAGTGTTGCGAAGGTTGCTGCTGCGTCTTCTTCTTCCGGAGCTGCGCTACTTTCAGCAGATGTGGTGAGCTCGTCATGCTGCAACTGCCACCTACGTGCATTAATATTTATTTTAGATTTAACGAGGCATCGCGAAATGATTGCTTTGCTCTCTCCTCAATACTTCTGTTTTGCTTCCCTCGCTGTTTTGTTATTCATAATTTAAACATGGAATTTTATCGATTTTTTATAATTCACAGTATAAGATCCATTGATGTACAATTATAATTGAAATAACTCTTAGTTGTCAAAAATTCCTTCTTAAAACACTATGATCTCGATTTTATCTATTTGTGCAAGAGGGAGTTACTTAAGGATTTTATTTTCGTTTTTGACTACCTTTTTAGCTTCTGGAAGCTTCAGACTAAAGCGTTAAAAAAGTTCGTTGGTTAAATGTCGTGAATTTTCTCTCAGAGGAAGAGTTATTCATTGAGATAGTGTCGTTCCGGGTTTTTATTTTTTTTTGAGTAATGGTGTTTAAGAGAAAGTTGTCAGTTACGGAATTCTTGAGTAGCATTAGCACAAAAATGGGATCTGAGCAACGCTAAAGCAAGGTTGGGAGCGGACGGATCTGCTTCTATTTGGTGACCCCCTGATGTGCAGGTCCCAATATACGCGTGGTGATGCTGCCCTTGGGGGGTCTCTCTTCATACAAACAGCTCGCCTGCTGGTGTCGCTTTTTTGTTAGGTCCTGTGAACCGCTCCTCAGCACTCTTTGTCTCACCACCAACGTATTCTATGGTCACTCTCTGCGAACTTCTCATGTCTGGGCTCACTTGCTGTGTGGCGTTTCTGTACAAACTTAATTGATTAGTGCGCAAATAGATTGTGTTTCTTCCTCAAGTTAGTTTGATTTAGTTTGATGAAATGACTTTGCTCACGGAATTTGAACCTGAAGTTCGACGTGATGAAAATTATTTAGTCACAATTGCTTGCGCATTTTTGTCAGTTGATTTAATAAGCATTTATAAGAATTTAACAATCTTATTTACGGCAGTGTTACGAGAGTGAGCTTTGTAAAAACCGTGTCTGAATGGTTCTCATTTGTGATAGGTCTCAGGAATCATTTCCAGTAGAGTACCAAAATCATCAAACGTTTTGAACCGTTAAAAATTTGTGAAATTCGCCAGCGCAGACTGCTCAAGATGTTATGCTTATTTATAACTTTTGTTCTTGAAATGAATCATCATAGTATAACCAACCGAAATTCCAAAGTCTATCTCCTTAAAATACTCGTGGCCGAAGATAGAAAAATCCTTCCTGCGAATTATCGCGACGAAAATGCGTTTTCGGATAATTGGTTGGTTTCTTTAGCTTTTCTAGCTGAAAGGTATTGCTTTTTCTATACCGTAACAATTTACTCTGACTCCTCCCTCTGCTGTGATGAATCGTGGCCGCGTGACCTATCAAGTTCTTCTAAGTCGAATTCGTTTGTTTGACGTAGATTGACTTATCTCTTCATTTACTTCTCTTTCTTTGACGTTAGCGATGTTGACGTCCCATTCAATCAACTCTATGCGTGCCTGGATGCAGCGTTTTATTATTTTGTTCATTTTTGTAAAATATCTACTGCTTGTGATGTTCCCAGGTTTTTTCCTTTCAAGAAGAAGTTGGTTGTTGTGTGTTCAAGTACGTGACGTTTTAAAAAAATAGTATCATTTAACCTCTTAACGAATTACCCCGAGAAGGCTGGCGGTGCAGACACGCAGGCTGTAGAATTGATAGTGGCCGTGTGAATACAACAACCACGGCCACGAGATAATTTGTTAAGGGGTTAATATCTGAACAACTGGTTTATTACGTTATTTTAGCTTATGTAACTATGTAACAGGTCTCGAGTACGTATGGTCAAGGTAAGATGAACTAAAATAAAATTACAGTAGCTCATTCAAAGGTTCATGATTGTAACATGTTGATAAGTGTTTACCTTCACACATACAGACTAGTTAAATTTGAACTTAAGATCTTTCATCCTTGTGATATTTGTGTCGTGGCGAAGTCTTAATTTCAGTTTCTAAATTTACAGCGAATTCTCGTCCAAAAGCACGCTGAGGTCGATTAAAGGATACTCGAAATAGCGCTTCTTTTTCAGTGAACCTATCAAAATGTGATACAATCAACGTTAATCTTTGAAACGCGAAATTTCCTCTTATTTGCGCAAATAGTCAAAAGTTCTACCATTTGAATATTGATGGGTATGCTTGTGTAGTGAATACAACTGATTTGGAAATGCTAAACAGTATATTTGATAATTGACGATAAATGAATTTTACTTAAAAAATACCACTCATACACTTGGGAGTGCTCTCATTGATCTTTTATATTCCAAGTGATGGGTAATTTGTATCCCATTTAACCGCATTGAAGGTTTAGGTTGTTCTCAATAGAATAATATCGAAGTTCGGTAAATTTTGGCTTTGTCTGTGCTGCAGTTTCGGTTAATTCTGCAGGCAAAAAAAAACTTCTGATACCGAATCCATTGCCGTAGCTATGAAAGGGACTATTATGTAACGCCGACGATTAATTGTTCGTATAAAAATGAAACTGAAGTAATGATACCGTTGCTATCGGTGATGTGCAATTATTTCTTGTGCTATAATCGGTGTTTTGCGTTTTCTGAACGTGCTGAAACTAGTTCTTATTGATTAGTGTGCACATTGTCCTGATTAAAATCAGTATTAGCACATTTTCAGTATTCTGAAGTGCTTCTGGTAACTTTATCGAGTAGTTTTAAACCCAGCCAGTGGGAATTTATCGAATGTTCACGTCTCACGGCACTGTTCGAAACCTCTCTGTAACTGCTGAGTCCTCCGCTTATCTCGTTAGGGAGCTGCTAGCGACCCCTCTCCGTACGTCGCACGTGTGCTCCTTTTTGTTCTTTGCTGTATTGGACTTGAACAAATCTTTACCTAGCGTGGGAGCGAGCGCTGCGAGCACATAACGCTGCGAGGAATGTGCGCGCATATTGTGTGCCGCGGGTTGTAGGACACGAAACTTGATGCTTCAGATCAACGCCCAGGTCATTCATTTTCGTATCAAATTTCAAAGAAAACCTTAATTTATAATGTGCCTTGCGTAATGAAGTTCTTGCATACACCTAAATAATTTTATTTTTCCCTCTGCAGTATACTTGCGAGTATATCTTGACTCGGCGTTCCTTTAACAAGTTGCGACACGCAGTCTTGATGCGGAAGAAGACAGAGCCCCTTGCATGTGAAGGGAAAGCTTTTAGTTTGGAAGAAGCGAGGCAGGCCCCGGGAGCCACTACATATATCAGGCCCCGAGGGAGACGAAGAGCGCTCGATGGCCCTTTTGGGAGTTCCGAATGCGAGCTCTACGCTGACATGGCCTAGGAGAAACATGGGCTGTCATTCCTGTTTTCTTTTCGTCCTCATGCACTTATGGGCGTGAATTTCGGGAATTTTTCGGTTCCGTATAGGTGTTTGACTTTTATTTATTCTCGAGTATTGTCTTGAGAAATCTTTCGGGGTTGGGGCCCAGCTTTGACGCCGACTTCATGATTAGGTAGACTATTTATTCAGTTCGGAATTTGAATTGCTGGCCAATTTTCTCCCGTTCAAAAATGTCGTGTTTCACTCGACAGAAGTGTTCGTAAGCCATTTTATTTTGATTCTTAGAAGTACATGTAATTGTTTCATTCCTTAGATACATAATATGGTTATAAAAAATTTATTTCTATATTACCAACAGTAAACATACAGTATATCGTGTACTTTTTGACACAAGTGCTTTAGATTTGAGGGCTTTGTGTCATCGAATAGGATCGCATCAATTGCCTCGCATTGAATTCCACTTCCTAGCTCGCAACATTCTGCGCTCCGAAATTATTGCCGAATTTTACTCTGGCGGAGTCAAAATGGTCGAACAGCGTTTTTGTCGAACGCTGAAAAGCATTCAATCCATTTTGAAGCTCAGCTGCTGAGCTACAATATTTTATGTGGAGATCTTTAGAGCGAAACGCTGCAGACTCTAACTCGAGCATCGTTTGCCGGCGCTTCTCTGTACTGTGTGCTATCAATGGTCTCGTTTTATGGCGTTTATTCTCTTCAGTGGTAGAATTTGTGCTTTTGTGCAGGGTTGCGGCCACTGCGAAACTTTGCATTGTGCTAGTGTGGCCTTACCGTAGTCCGGATATAGTTGCCCTTTCTCCTCGCTTGCGATGCAGATGTACAGAGAGTTGAATCTTGCTCATCTCAACACTGGTTCCTGTAATTAGACGCTTTTTTCAAGGAATTGAAACAGTTTGAAGTTGCGATGGTGCTATTTAAAATTGAGTAGTTTTCACCAGTCGCAAGAAGGTAATCTAAAGCAAATTAAGAATCTGTGCATTATGAAAAAAGTGATAACCTAATATTAATGAAAGTCGATTTCACGGTTATGTGCTCCTTTTTGATAGTAGGTTCGGATGAAAGGCGCGAGTAAGAACCCCAGTCTTCCTACCGAGGCTGCCCTTCTTGTTAGCATTTTGTATCTCAGAATAGGAACAGTGCATTGTACACTGCTAAGGCATATTAACATTCAATTTTTATGTTTTTTCCTTTGGCCTTCAATTGTCTTATGTTAGACAACATAGCCTGTACTTATGAACGTTTCATCGATTGCTAAAATTCAAGACCATTATCAGCTTCGCCGGAGGTTGGCGATTCGCACAAAAGTACTCCTTGTTTTTTCTACGAGCCTTGTTTAGAACCAAAATATTCACTCACAATATTGCCTAATCCTACCCCTATGAGGTTAAGATGACTGCGCTCATGTAAAGATAAAGATTTAAGTTTTATGGCAAGCACGTCATTCGTAGAAAGCTAGTACTCGTAGGTGTCGATGTTAGCTGCAAGTTTGATTTCATGGACTTTTTGGGGTGGAAAACCTTGTTATATTTGTTACTTCAGAAATTTACATACATTAGATTTCCTGAACTGAAGATTTTGTCTTCTTCCTAGATTGATTGAGGATCATCCCTTTCAATGAATGTTTTTTTTAGAACCAATGTTTTATATTATGAACAAATTATTCTTGAAAAAAATCCTGAAACCAGTGCTCTAATTTGTCCAGTGCTCTAAAAATCCAGTGCTCTAATTTGTACTAGGTATTTGGAAATGGCTAAAGTGAATACTAGTTATTAATCCGAATGATGACGCTAAAAGTACATGCTGGGTAGCGCAAAAAGGGACTAGCCAAAGCCAAGGGTTGCACGATTAACTCGTAATGCCATTAAAAAAAACGGCATCACTACATGCCAAGGTACCTTACGCAACTATAAAAATTAGCTGAACACGAATTAAAACAATTTGATTTAATGCGATCTGAAGTTGCGTTCATGTAAAGCTTTCGTATACATTTATGTGGCAGTGCAATGATAGGGAGATCGGGACAACTTCCTAGTGATCTGTCATACGACTCACACGGGTAGTGCTCGGTGAGTCAAGGTAGATTGGAGGTAGCGCGTTGCAGTGCGTGGGGCACTGTCTTGGGTTCTAGAGTCAAGGCGAAAAATCTCGTGTCGTGCGTCTTCGTTTGGAACGCATGCTCTAATGCTGCGTTAATGAATTGAAATACCACTAAAAGTAAGATGCAGAACGAATTCCTTTAAAATTACGTTGAAGTTTCATCTAAGCTAAAACATAGGAAAATGGAGTAAGTAAATTTCGATATTTAATGCATTAGTTGATGCATACATAACGTTGAAAAAACTATTGATTGAGCTTCAAGCAGTGGTGCGGGAGAGCGATTAACAATGTAGTCAAAATCGAAGAAAGCGAAGGCGTTGTCTTCAAACTTGTCTTGTACATCCAGGATAAATATGTGAGCACCATTTTTAATTCAGATGACTCTAAAAAGAAATTGTTTTCAGTTTAATATTCACAGGTATAACCATGAGAATGAGTCGACTTCCTTAGGTTTTAAGTAAATGCTTTGAAAATAATTTTTCAACATAACTATCTTAAATATATAATTTGTACGATTTTACTCTTGTACGACTGCACCGCATCGAACTCGTGTGGCTCATCATTGTTTCTTCTCAGGAATGAGTTGTACTGTGCAGTGTCGCACCTACACAAACACGGCTCTGATCACAGCTTCCAAATGCCGCCCAAGTTTTACTTAGGTGCACGCTCCACAGTGCTCTCTTAGCTCTGTGTTGGCGCCCAAATCTTCACTTGTGTGAGTGTTCTCGTTGTTTCCTGCGTGCGGCTCGTGACTCTGAGCGAGGCATTTCTCTGTGGGCCGGGAGATTTAGTGGCGATGGCCTGACTTCACAGGTTATCGTGGCGCACTTTTTTGCGCTCACTCGAGCAAAATGTGGCAACGTTGATTTCACGCGAGCGCTTAAAGTCTCGGCTGTAAATTAGGTCGGCGACTTGGGAGATGAGAGCTGAGCTCAGTTGTCTGGGCCTCGGTATTTGGAGGAGCGTCAAGTGTAGGTGTGGTGCGCCATTTCATGTTGGCAGGTGCTAATCGCTATGTCGCTACCGTTCGTCATGTTCTCAACAGAGATCGCCTGTGTTTGACTGTATGCCATGCTTCCCTAGCCTCTTGAACAAACAAACAAAGCTGTGTATTTGTGTGTGAGTAAGCCAAGCCCGCGAGAGTTGTGTCTTCTGGGCTGATGTGGGTACTCGCCACATTATTTGAAAGCGGTGTAGCCGCACGGATTGTCTCTAAGCTTCCGCGATCCCTGCGGGGCTACTGTACAACCGTCGCTGAGCTGCAATTGTCTCAGTTAGACGTACAAGGCCCTGTAGCTCTCTTGGGGAGTTCTTTCCTCGCCGCGCTTCAGTCTTCGACAAAGTAAATATGCTGCTTTTGAAGCGGACCACATCTAAGCGAGTGTAGAGTGTTCCGTGAAGGACACCGAATTTGTGCAAAATATCTTCACAACGAGAACACGTTGCTTAATTGCAAACTCTTCTATGACGCATTCTGCACGTATGTTCTGTCAATGCAAGTTAAAAACCAATAAACGAAGTGAATAAATATAACAAAGATGATAAAAGCATGTTTTCAAAATTCAAAATGGTCCCCCAATTCAAATTCAACGCTGTAATATCGTGTCCTTATGATCATACTACAAGGGTTTGTACACTGTTCATGTGTTGTATCAAATTTTTATTTTATGCTATTGACTTAAGGATTCATACATTTTCGGTAAGATTTTTCGTGTAATAAAATTTCGTTTGTTCTCGAGTACAAAAAACACCAATTTTAACGTCTTCTGCGGCTATACTTACCGTACCATTTATCTTGAGACATCAATAGAGTAAATTCGATAGTATCTTGGTTTATAAACTAGCAGCAATTACAAATGAACGATGTATAATTTAGCTGGTCGTTCCCGCCAATCCACGTGCTGTCGCAATTTATAGCCGTCCGCATGAGAGGTGTTATCAGCAGGATCTCAGCGCTGTGTGCCTGTTTCATTGGTGCAACAGCGGCAGCTGTTAAGCACCGAGCTATCTCGGTTTGCTCTCCCGGCTATACAGGCTTTGTATTAATCCGCTTAACATAAGTTACTCCCCGAGCCTTGCTTTGTTTGTGTATTGCGGCATCACAAGTGGTCGCTTTCTATTAATTAGCGTGCCGGCCGCTGAGCTCTCGAGTGCGCCCGCATTAAATCGCTCGATTGATCCGCTCTATATTACTATAATACATGAAGGGAGACTGCTGCCCTGCTTGGCAATAATGAACGTTTATTGGGCTCTGTATTGCTGCTACAGACTCCGATGTGCCTCGTCCGTCTCACTTGCAACTTTACGACGTCCGTCTTCGACGCCAGTTCTTGCCTTCTCCATTCTCTTGCTGAATGACTTCTTTAGCGTTCAATAATTGATTTGTTACGATTTTTTCTCGTTCGAGCTCTCATCATAATTGCTTCATTGGGCACAAAAAGGAGGGTAATTATTGGAGGAAGCCACATTATGCTGGTAATTTTTTAACGCGATATCTATGCCTGTGTCTACGTCTATTTTTTCATCGTTCTATTTTAAAATTTTATTGTTTAATAGAATAAAATCAGGCGGGCTCTGTTTTTGAAAGTTTTTGAAAGAATTTAGACCCAGTCATTATTAAACAATCCCGTCGAGTTCGGCGTTCGTAAGTGATATTGAATAGGAATACAGAATGGAAAAGCATATTCTTGTGCTCCTATTCTTGTTATATTATCCGAATTTCAGATAAGAGAATGTCACTCTGAAAGTCATCAGTGTTTCATTATATTCTGTTTGAGTTTCTTCAATCGCAATAAAATTAGCGTTTTGAGGCTAACCGTCAAGTGGTTTTTAAGTTTGCGAATATCATTGCTGTGTTTTTCTAAAAAATATCTTAATGTTGACGTGTTCTTTACAAAAACGTGTAATTTATTTGAAAGATGTGAGTTATTAGTGTTATTCGTCGCTGAAACAGCTTCATAATAATAGAAGCGGGGGTGTGGTGTTCGTGTGAAGGTTCAGTATGTTTGCTTTTGCATGGCATGCTCCACATTAGAGAAACGTTACATGTGTGTACGTGTGGGTCCTTGATAGATATGTTAACAATTTCCGAACGCGCTTAAAAGAAAAAAATTCGCTGAACGTGAGAAAGAAAAGGAAGTGATTGAATTTCGAGAATGAAGTGATAAGACTAGGGTGGAGTGGGAGGAAGACTGTAGAAAGCAGCGCAGGCGTTAGTTGCGTTGTCGTGGCGGCGGGTGGAGCGCTAGGAGCAGCGATGAGATTGCATGAGGGCAAACTCGTGCACATTGTCAGAAGTTAGAGAGGGGAGACAAGCAGGAGAGTGCTATCCACCTCCTTCATTGTGAGCGGCGCTTCAGGAGGACGACGGTTGCCGCCGACCCCTCACGTGTTAGCTGTTCTTCTTCGCTGCCTCGCAAACTTCCGCGCCGAGCACTGACGCCCTTAATTCTATTTTGAAGCTCCGCTTACGGTCACCAACTTAAATTCTCCCGTCGGAAAATACTGTAAAACACAGACTGGTTTATGTTTTGAGGTTTTCGTATTCAGAGCTCGCATTTGGAACACAAGTTTACCCGCTTTGCTTCACCACAATACTACTTTGTGTTGAACTCCTGTGCTTCTATCAGTTCATTTCATCGGTCAAATCGAAAGGCCTGATGTTATTTTTAATATCATGAGAGGAATGTTCAGTACGGGTGATGGGGTCTTATTTTTTAGCTCACAACATGAAAGTGATTAGCGAACCTTCCGTCGTTCACATCATTTTAATCTTCTTGAATCACCACAGGGGAATCCAGTTGGTCTCTGTTTCACAGATTACCCCAAGCAGTAAAATCATGCGTGCAGTAAGAAATGGGCATATTACAACTAAAACATATTGCTCCCTCACCTCCTGACTTGGCTGGAATAAATATAAGATTGCAGCATTATTGAGTGCACCGAAAGTAACCTAGTGTTAGAGAGTGATCTCTGACTACCCAGTCAGAGATCACTGCCTATGATACAATGGCCCTATTTACTCTCGAAATGCACGGACTTGCTGATTAATTCCTCTTTGCCAATAGGATTATTTTTTTTGGTTATTCCAGATGGGTACAAAAAAAATTAGTCATTTAATTTTCACTAAAATCAAGCAAGTACTCATTGATGAGTCCTAACAGATGATGATACAAGCCGTACTGCGGGGGCTGGAGGGACGCACCCAGGCGGGGCTGCTGGCACCGAGCGCATGTGGGGAACCGGTTTAGCGAGTCTGATAATTTATGCTTTTGTTAACTGGAGACCGAGCTCGTTTAGTGCCTGCCATTGATTTATGAAGTGACTGCGACCGTTCATTTGTTTACCTGTAGCGCCTGCTCCCTAATGGCTGTGCAAGTGACACCAGAGATTCTCTTCATCTCATCCTAGGAGCGCTTTTCATCACTCGCACTTTTGTTTCTCCGTAAGAAAATCCAGTACTTGTTATTGCTTGGGCCCGTGTTTGCGAGGTGATATCGTGCACATTTATCCCGCAAAATCAATCGTCCTATTCCACTTAGTGGAAGATTTTGCTCTTCGCTATAATTTAGAATTGTTTCAGTTAGCGCATGAATTCATTTGAAATGTAATGACGTGTGAATAAGTGTGCCACTGTGACAGGGTGCCGCATCCTCTTGCATGGCTCCTCTGACCGGACAGGAAGTGACGCGGCCCGTAATTGGCGCTTGATGAGAGCGGGATTATCGGCCAAGCGACGAGCAATTAAATCATTTAGTTGGCTGCTTGAAGTCTATTGGCGTTATTGGCTCTCCCGAGGATCTGGTCCCCTAGCCTTGCTCGCTCTTTTTTGGTGCCCGCAATTCTTGCCGCTCAGCCGCTCTCTTGCCAGATTAATTGCTTCTGGTCTGCTCTTCCTCGCACAACTTTTCTTGCTTCAAACTTTGATGTTCTGAGACCGATCGCTGCACCAAGTTTGGAGTGCTGTTCTGGTTGTAGATCACTAGCCACCAACCTTTTCAACTCAGACAGTCCGGTCAGTGAACTGTGACTTGCCGACGGCATCGTGAGCGCGCTGGGGTTCTGGTCCCTCCCGTAAAACAAAGATTTATGTTGCCCCGTCTGAGCGAAATATTTTTTTGCGTCTATATTAACATTCAGCTACATTTTTTGTACGCGCTCTCGCTCATGCTTAGCTCAACATCGACTTTCCATAGCCACACATGACGAGTGACATGTGTGTGTGTTATAAAGCTGCTCAGCAGTGGAACTGTAGCGCACCATCCGTCGGGAGCTTGAAACTCCGGACTTCAAGACTGAGAGGAGAGCCACGCACTCCCGAGTTAACCGTTGTGTACACAGTTTTTGTTGTGGTTCATTGGTGCCTCAATGCGCGCGTGGAGTAACTGGTCGGGAGCTTTAAGTCTTTCCTGGGTGAAATGTATATTTTCTCTCATTTCTTAAGACTTTCCATTAAGAAGTCTGCTTTCACACATGAGTATTTTCATGTGTTCACACTAACTGAGATAGGGGTTATTCATGTACTTGTATTAAGCTAGCACAACATTTATGGAGTATCTTCAATTAATAATACTACTTGTTTCTGGTAGTGGTCATACTTATCATACGCGGATCGTTTGTACGGATCATATATGAGTGGAATATAGTAGTTCGCAATGGTTGCCCGTTAGCCATGCGAGGCCACTTGCTCCCCACTTCAGCGACACGGAACTACTTAGACTTATCATGCTCCACTCGCGCCTTATGACGGACCTGAACCGAACATAATCCTGTTGGCCTCAAGGTTTGTTTTCGAATAAGAGGAGACCCTTGAGAGCCGCACATCCATTCTGACGTCTGTACTTGTATTCTCCCCTTGCGCTAAGCTACATGGTCGCACAGACGCACACTCAAGTTCTTCTTTGTCTTTCTGAGGAGGTTCATCTCGTGATCTTTAAGTGGCTCTTTGTTATCGCTAAATTGTGTAATTTGAGCGACGCTTGTCTGCGAGCTCATAAGTGTTCTCTCTAGTGATGCTCGTTAAGATGAAGAGGGACGAGTTCCGCGCTGCTCATTGGTATCAGTCGCCACTTGAGTGTTATGCTCGTCGTTATAATATCATAAAGTAGCGTGTATCTTGCCTTTCCTTATTATGTGGCTGTTCGAGTGTCCCTCGTATTAGATAGGAACGTCGCTGCAAATCTCGACTATTTGCCCTCCATTAAGAGCCCTCTGTGAAGATCAATCGTGCGAACCGTTGTCGTTTCATGTCTTACTCTCGAGAATCCATGCCGTCACACAATACGGTTTAAAATAACTTGCTTAAAATCTCTCAACATGTACTCGCGTAAAGCCTGAAACACCGCGCCGCTGCTTCTCTTGATTACTTTCAGGTCGTGTGGGGTTGTGCCCTAAGGCCGGATATGGCTTGCTCACTCCGTGTTTTATCGCCACTACTTTTGTAAGTGACTCTGACACTTTACCGCTCGAGTGCTTGCCAGAATCGCCCTTATGTTTCCCGAAGATAAGGCCTCTTATTGTCGAGGCAGGCGGTGATCCGCAGTTTGCGCCTCTTAAACCGCATGTTTGTGGTCGTGTTTTTATGGCATTTCTTTGCTCATTTTTCCCCCTTCCATTGTTGAGTTGTGATATAGAAGGATTGTTTTTATGACTTTTTTGGCATAATGGGCTTTGTGTGTTACTATATTACAGGCTTGTCTCGCTTGTCAATTCCAATTGATTTCTTTTTAGTGCGTTTGCTGGGCGCGCAATTTTAAAGCATTTCCATTGGCATCAAGTGAGATGGACTTGGATGAGAACGAAGGGCTGTGTCTGTGTGCTGGCGAAACCGAGAGAAGTCAAACGAAAGGAGCTTTTGTGCTGAGCTTGCAGCTGGAGCGCTTCGATGAGTGACTGAGATTTGTTATTGCTTCTTTTGAGCTGCGGCCGAAAGGAGAGCAAGAGCGCTGTTGCTGCAGCAATGCATCACTCTTGTTTATGCACGCATGATTTGGCTCGGTTCGCGGGCCATCTTTTATGCTATCACCGAGTAATAGAGAAGCTCTAAAGCCGCCGCTGCTGTTTGTTTGGCCACACGGTGCTGCGGCGTCCGGCGCGCTCGTGACTTGCAGTCTTCTTGGCACGGTGGCGGCGTTGTCAGGTGCCTACTTCATGTATTGTGTACAACTCTTGCTGAATAGATTTTATTTGATCTAACACCGTAAAGTAGTCGCGCAAGGAATGACTCGAAAAAGTGGAAATTTTGGTGCAAGAAACATGGTGCACATTCCTGTAATGTGATTCTCTCATAGTAGTCAGGCAGTTGACTGTTACAATGACAAAACATGGGCATGTGTACCATCAGATATCAAATGCAAAACTCTTATTCGGTGATTCAAATTGCCAGAAGTGGAGAAAGCCTGAATAAACGCATTGTGACTTGACGGTCTAATGAGACACGAGGAATCTTTATTTTGCTTCCCTCCAAATTGGGTAGATAGATATGTTGACATTGTGATCAGTGTTTAGGTGCGTGATTCCAGAAAGATGAGCTGCTTGATTGCTTCTCGACGGTCTCGTCTGGAGAGACACCTTCACCTGGCCATGTCTGTACGCACCATCAATATTGTGGACTGCGCGAGGCGGCGGGCCGATGTAGAGTGCCGTTCGCTTGACTCGCCTGCAAATATTGACACGGGCAATAGGACCCAAGCAGTCACGACTGCTGCTGCTGCTGCTCCTGCTCCTCCTCCTAGCTCGTCTCTGTGCCTGTATCTTCTTCATCCTCAGCTTGAATTGTTTACCCCTGCTTTCATGACCTATTTACTTCACACTACGGACATTTTTTAATCGCTTCGAAAAACAATTAAAGAAAACTGCTGTTGCTTGTTTTATGTGAAAACTTGTTTTGATTTCAGGTTTCGTACCTTTGCACAGTTTGTGCTTTCGGCTAATTTATGTGTAATTTTTTATTTTTTTACTAGCATATTTTGTAAACCTTAGGATTTCTAATTGTAATGCCTATCAAATGAGTTAGGATGTACGCGCAGTCTCTTCATCTAGCAAGAAGTAGAAAAGGGAAAGCAGCAGAATTGTTTTGAGCTATTTCATCGGTGAAAGCTATTCTCTGCCGTGGGATTTTATTTTGCTCACTTTGAATGGAATACTGCGAAACGAGATAAGCCGTTCAAAAGCGTTGTTTTCATTCTGCTATTTGTTTTAAGTTAACGCTCAATTTTCTTGAGACGAAAAATGTGCGTGAGAAATTTTAGGCACCTTAGTTGCCATGCAAATGAATTATGGCATAAGTTTAACCATGAACACCTTGTTGGCCCCCGTGTCTCTGGTCATGGTTTGTCGTACACCATGAAGGTTTAAATACTCGTAGTCTCCCAAATGTTATTATCCGTGCACTTCTTCATGAGGGCGATACTGGTGTATGTACAATTCCTTTTCGTCAAAAATCTTTTGTGCTCGTCCTAACGGGTTAAACTCTTCAAGTTTTGATTAGTCCTGATGTAGAAAGCGAATAATGTTTCTGAATTGATGCAGTTTTTGCAATTGCTTGTCATGGGAGAAACTTAGGATATTACTACTCTTAGCTATACACTATTGATTGTAAGATATGCCATTCATTTAGATTATAATTTGAATCAGTTTGTCTTATTGATATAAATAAAACATATTGAAATATTTTATGGTCTCCTAAGGGGGCGTCGAATAGGTAATAGGGTTAGGTTTCTCTAGCATATACTATGAGAACTGGCGACCCATGTTCACTGTTAAGTTACCTCAGCTATAGATAGGCCTTTGGGACTTCTGTCATCCGTGCCCATTATCTTTCTTTCAGACCATTGCTATCTCTTTCTTCTCTTTTTCATTTTCCATTCATAACTTACTGTTTCTATGCGCAGGGAAGCCAGTGTGGGAACACACCTTGTGCATAGATTCCTTGTTCTCTATATAATCAATACTTAATGGTCTCTTCTATTCGTACTCTAGAGAGCGCATCCGATGTGGCTAGAAATCTTTAAGCTAATTAATAATACTAATAATAATAATTATTGAAACAATTATGTCCTTCACTACAATCGTGAGCGCTTGTATATTTTTGAGCTCCTGCCGATATTTTTTTATGTGTTGAATGATTGCTAAAGCTTCATCGCTCAGTGTAATTAATTGTGAACTCCTGTTTGGAAAAGCTGCTATCGTATGGGCCTTTCCCTGTGAGCAGAACCCTCGTCTCTTCCTTTTTTTCACTATTGAACGAGATCGATATGGCCACTCCCCCTTCTGGGACCAAGATGCTGCGTGTGAACGCTCTGGCTCTGGTCGGTGTCGGGCTCATTTAATTCGATCTCTTCTCTGCGCCTCACATCCTTGCTTTGCAACGACGAATGTTCTTTCGTATCAACTATACGAGGTGTCAGGGAAAAAGAGGTATAAAATTTCACACTTACGAGAAAGTGGCAAACTAAGCACTTTCGCCTTTATGAAGCTTTGCGAAAAAATGTTTGCTTTTTGAGATACTTGACAAAAATGTTTAGACCGGTAAGTTCAAGATTGTTCCAGATCACGCAGCAAGGTAACTTCTCGCTTAATTATTTGTTGCTGTTTATTCTTATATGTGACGTGGTACTGGCATTATGAACCGCTTTACAAACGCAGAAAAGGTAGACATGCACCTTCCTTATGGTGCTGCTAATGGTGACGCTTGACAGGCAGCCAGGCTACACCAAGAGTGAAGTGCTAGGTCTGACTACGATATCCGGCAGTCTTCAAGTCGAAAGTATCACAAGTGCATCTAGGTGAGTGGTAGAAATTTTAAACAATTTCTCTAAAGTGAATGTACAGGTTAATTCTGTTAATTATTTTGGGGTAATTTTGTTTTCAAATTTTCTTTTTTTCAAACATTGAACAGCTGATACCTGAAAAACAATTTTCTTCGCCAAATTTAGCCGATGCAAAAGTGATAAGTTTGCCACTCCATGGTAGGCGTGTAATTTTGTGCCTATTGTTCTCCCTAACACCGTATATTTTGACGACAGTTTATCGATATTGACATCCAGTCAAGACATAAAACTCATGATTGTAATCAAAAGAATTACTTGCGTGACATGTTCTACAATTAGTGCATGTGTATTTCATGATTGTCTATGGTTACGTTTATATGTATCTTTATATATATATTTGAGCTCGTTTCGTAGGATACACGTAAATAAATTTTGTTTCACGTAACATTTGACTTTCAGTAAACGAGAATTATGACGCAACTGAATAATCATCGATCGTACTTGTAAATAGAGTACATCTCAGAAAGCTGAAGCGGGTTGAGTACCATTTTTCAGTTTTTTCACGTATGCATCATCACATTTTGGAGATGCAAGATCAACGCTAACAACTTGTAAATTATTTAAATATTATACCAATACAGCCCCTTAGATCGTCGGCCTTTCTTGTAAGATCGGTCATTTGCTCAAGTCTATTCTTCATGTTCTTTGTTCTATCTTTTTTGGTTGTTCTGGTGAAATCTTTTGTCATTATTGTGCCTGTTTGACGAAGCAGTTCGTATTAATTGCTGTGTGACCCAAGCTTCCATGTGCGGAGAGTTGACGTGGGCACCGACAGGCTCCCACTGGTCAAGGCCTCGGTAGTGCATTTTTGGGGCTGTTCTCAATTCTTTGGTGTGCCCCAGAAGTGAAACTTTGTTCATACGTCCAAAGCAAAAATTAATTTTCATTCGTAATGGAAGGAAGGCCAAGTTTATGATCATTTGTATGATGTTCCCTCTGAGTAAATACGACTTGTAATATATATTTGCTCCGTGCACGCTTGGAACGGAAACAGGTATCGGCACATGCACGATACTGTGTACGATTAAAGTTTCTGCACTCAGTGTCCTGTATCGATACCTAGGTGATAGAGTTGCGACCAACTTTTTAGAGGTTTTATTATTGAACTGTAAGTTTTTTTCATTTTGCAATTACTTTCGTTTGAGATGACAAGTCTATTCTTGACACAGGTCGTATGTAGTGCTCTAACGACTACTTAATTTCTGACAAATCAAATTTTTCAGGTGATGATAAGCAAATAATTTCCTTCATAAATCAGAATGGACTTGGTCAGAAGCATAAACGGTCTACGTTATCGGCCATACTTTTCTTGTACGACGTTCTGCGAATGTGGGGAAAGTGCACCCGATCTTATGATGGCCGTTCTGACTCTTAATTTCAAAGAACTGTGCTGCTGAGTGGCGGCCCTACAGTACACCTCGCTGAGCACGTTCAAAACTTTTCCTTGCCTCAACTGATGCGACTGTAGCTTCTTGTGCGAGTGTATATAGTGCACCGTCATCTCTGGGAACGGGTGTTGTCTTCTCCGTTTACTTATCTCGGCAACTTCTGATGCAAATTTATGCCGCCTTTAACGCCACTTTTCCACCAAACTCGCGAGCTGAATTTAAATTTTGCTGTTCTGAATTTGCCGCTGCTCGTGCCCAGCGGAAGTTGTGGACTAATAAGCAATTCTTGCAATTAAAAAAGTTTTGCATGACAATGAGTTCAGTGAATGAGAAACTTAGACTTGATGGTTAGTTTTAGGTCGGAAGCTTTGATTTTTAGATGTGCCGCTTTTTTACGGTATTGAGTAAATAAATTTAGTGATTTATTGAACGTATGCTCACATATCCTTTTTAAATCTCGTCTGCAACGCTGCACCGTTTAGCATTCAGTAGATTCATCCACTGTGTTGAGCTAAACATTGCTACGGATCCGTCATTTATTGGTACTGTCAAGTTAGCTAATCAGCCATCATTATTGGCGAATTTGTGCTCCGGAGTTGGTCTGACGTCAGCCTTGTGGAGAACACAACGAGGTAATTAAGGGCTTGACGCATTGCACTGTGCGAGTACAGCTTCCGTGCAAATTCAATTGATCTGAGCTTCACTGCTATGCCTGTTTCATTTTGCATCCCATCAGGATGCTGGAGAACCTGAAGTGTATCAATACATGTAGATACTGCGGGGTAATTTTATTCTTCCTTTCCAGGAGTCATGATTTACGTGCGAGTTAAGCCGTTGTGAACTTACGCTTTTGCATCGACTTGATTTTCGTCTAAAATTTCCTTGAAAAGCGTCTGCTTTCAATTATGATGCAAGATTTCCTGAGGAATTCTGCCTGCTATTGTAACTTTCCATCCGAAAATTCTCGTTCCACTTTACCCGTTTTTCAGTGCAAATGTTAGTCCAGATGCTCCTCTGGTACTTGCGGAGTCTTCGTTTCTGGCCTACCTCCTCCCTACTCCTCCTGCCACCGCACTTCGCCTGTAAGACCTTTGGGAAAAACGGTGGCCATCTTCAGAAGCAGTTTGGGAAGCAATTTAGCCTAGGTGTTTTTCCTGAGCTTGTAGCTCGATTGGCTGGGTAACTTTAATGGGCTTATTGCCACCGTCCTGCTCTCTTCAGACAAGGCCTTTCTCGGATGTACCTCCGCCGACACCATCGTAAGTCTTCTCTACTCCTTCCAGTGCTTTGCTTCGTGCGTCGAATTTATTGCACATTGTCCAGTCTGAGCGTTACTGCAATAGTGCTGTCGCACATCGGGAGTGTAATACAGTATCTCTGGATTCTTTGTAAGCGAATAGGTAACTGTTGCTTTTACCTTCAGTGTTGATGTAAGCGCGTGTCTGGTGAACTTCGATGGTGTTAAAGTTAAACAAATCTATGTTAATTGTATTCAGAAACTTTTTAAAGTTATTTTTTAGAGTGCGCGGCTGGAATGAAACCCGATAGTCCACGGACATAGCGCACCCACTTTGCAGCCCACCCACAGCCGTGTGGCTTTCGTGATGCACAAGCTGCGGAGAACAGATCTTCCTGTGCTGTGGTATGTTCCTAGACCCAGTGGCTGGGTGTAGTGTGATGAACGAAGCCTTGTGTGATTGCGAAGTACAGCAAAGAGGAAAACCACCATAAATAAAAGTTACATTTTTAGAAATGCTTTAATTTTTATGTTTTTAGCCCCGGCGATCTAACAAGACTTGTAGTCTCTCGTTTACTGGAGTATTAATTACCTTTAGTTATACTTCGTGATGTTTGTTCATTGCCATTGTTTACATCCCTTTTTTCAGTGCCAGCGATGTCTTTAAAATCTTGGCATACCTCTTGTCATAAGTCTGTTACATGTGATCTAGGCATCCGTGACCACCGGTTTCTTTGTCCGTTATGTGGAGCGTTGTAAACCGTGTAACGTGGCTTATGTATACTCTTGTCGATATTATATGCGTGAAGATTTCAAAAATTACTGTCGTCAAGGCATCAATTTTGTGTTTTACTGAAACTTAAACATAGTTTTCTCAAGTGGCTTGCGCCCGAATGGAGTGATCAAGAAACGTCGCACGGAAATGTGTTCCATATTTACCAACGCAAACGATAGTTTTTTCTCATTGGTACATTTTGAGGAGCGAGCAAACAAAGCTGTGGCGCAAGCAGGTGCCGCGTGGAAGTGCGGTGGACCGAGCAGCTGTAGGTGGTGGTGTCAGCCAGGCAGAGCGAGGTGGATCAGTTGAGAAGGAGCACTACACGGCCGGATGCTTGGCCGCCACAAACCTGTTTATTGACGGCCCCGGCCGTACATTCCTCAGCAGCTGCTAATGGAGCTCTCGCGCTGTCCTGTCCTTAGTCCTCGTGCTCGCTGTCTTTCCACCTTCTTCTCTTGCTCTTCTCGGTCATCACTTCTTGTGACACCGGCTTTCCCTATTTCGTGACCTCTTTTCCATGCTTTAGTTATTAGTAATTCTCCAGCCGGTTGTCAAGTCTCTTCTGCTTTTATAGCACTGCAGAGCGTGCCTGCCTCTATTTCACTGTTCGTTTAAGTGACGCGTTTAGGTTTATGAACTATTTGTCAAGAAAGTCTTCTCAGCTAAGTTGCATTAGTAATTAATCACTTATGTCCTGCCAGATATTGAGAATTTGAGTGTCAGCAATGACTCACTCGATAAAATATCGTAAAAAAGTAATTCTTTAAAGACATTCCTGTCAGACAGCAACGGTCCGACCGCAACAGAACCCGTCATCATGCTCGAAAGTGGTCCGTTTGTGGACGCAGATGTGTGATCTCGAGGTTTATATTCCGCTACATCGTACGACACTCGCTTCGCGCGGAAAAAGGCTCCAGAAACGAGAATAAATAATTGTGGTGGTCGGGTAATATGAGCATTCAAAAAACACACAAAGGTCTCATTTTTTGCAGATGCCGTGGTGTGTTGGAGCTCTCCGGCAATGCTGCTATTCACAGGAGCCGTTTCAATTAGAATTGCATATCGCTCTGATTAGAGACTAGCGTTTACAGATGTGCCATTTGATTGGGATATTAGCTGAGAAAATTTCCAGTCTACTGGCGAGAATATAGCCTTAGTTTTGTAAAAAAGCATGGAGTCTTATTCAATATACTGGGTAAATTACGTGAGTTCTTCAATATTTAAGCATGTCGATATAGTTTACTAGTTAATCGAAAATGAATGTAGTTTATGAATTGTAGTGCCGTGCAATGTTCCCTGTATTTTAGCCGTTACCATTATAGTGTACGTATCCACTTCACGAATTCAAGTTATTGTTCGTTATTTTAGTTGCACTTAACCACCGAAAATTTTGAAAAATTACACTCTTATGCATGTCATCATTCTTTTGTGTTGAGTAAATTAAAAAAAAACAATGCAAGAATTTTTGTTCAATATGACAGACGCCCAAGACTAGTGTAAGTTGTCGCAGATGTGAATG
>VOMN01062499.1:0-11038 GCA_014899125.1 Orchestia grillus
AGTGACATCCATATTAGACATCACAATTTTCAGTATCTCTAACGCACATGACGCCCCCCAAACAAGAGGCTCGTACCAAAGGACACTCATCATTTTTGACATCCACCAAGTCCTAGCGCCCTACGCAGCAACACGTCAATAGCCAATGTGGTGAGGGGTCGATAACGCGCCTTGCGTTACGGAGCCGCTGTACTTGCCCGGCTTCGTCGTCTCGACTGGAAGTCTCGCTTCTTTTTAACCTTTCAACGGCAAAGACGAGCTAACTCTATTTGACCTAACTAGTGTTTCCAAACTTTAGGCGAGCAGCTTGGCAAACTTTCGATTTTGAAATAAAAACGCTTGGAAAGAGTTTACCCTTCGCTTCTTGAACTCTTCTAGTATAAACCGACTATTTTCGAGTGTACTCATTCATGTGGAAAAAATTACAAAAATCACTGGAATATTGTAATAAGGTCAGCAGACAATTCTACAGGTAACAAACCCTAAAGCTTTGCAGAAAATAAGGGCGGCACACAAATCTCACGGCGAAGTCACGCGAGAGCTGGGAGAGGGGAAGCAAGCACAGACACGTGATTGCTAATTGGACCAGCGCTTGCAAGACAGAGGCTCGGACGGAAGTACAAGAACAGCTTCGCGCTTAGGCAATTACAAGAGTTTCGAGTGAAGGTTACACCCCACTGTAGCGCGCACACGTAAGTGCTGAACAGGTTAAGATACTTCAAATTTTGAAGACACAGCGCTGCGTCGTGGCTATAAGACTATGATAGGTTTTCTATGTCTGCTGAGGAGAGAATGTTCCCTCCCTTTATACGGGGAGGTAAGATTGGGCGAACAGAGATGTCAGACATGAATATATCAGTTAGATTTGATCAAGAATAAAAATAAAAGCATTGAAGATTTTCTGGAACGCACGACCACAGTAATAGATTAAGTATGTCCATTTTACGAGAAAATTTTTTACATAGTGGGTTAATATTTTTGAACAGATATTGAGCATTTGGTTTATTTTTTTTAATACACGAAACGGTGCACGAAATTTCCGCTGCATGGCCCAATTAATTTTGCGCGCTTCAATGATGATGCAACCAGACGCTTCCACTCGACGTCAGCTCGGCGCATCACCGTTTCGTACAAAAAATATTATAGAAAATAACATACGATATTAAAATTGCAGATTGAATTATAAATATTACACAAACAATAGAAGAGTACAATAAATCATAAGTCAATGTCAAAAACAAAACAGAGAAAAAATTCATGCTCTTGATATCCGCATCCCGATACAGTTACCGCCATAGAAGGTTCAGGGAGGCACTACACCTGAAGTGCCTTAAGTAAAGGTATCAAAATTTTTACAACGAGAATTTCTGTAAAATTATCCTGAAGTAAATAGTATTCAGCGAAGCCCCTTTTCTTCAGTCGAGTGTCCATTAAAAACTTGAAGGCCAAGGTAACCGCGCACGGTGAAAACATCTTTATTTTTTACTATTATAGGGACTTCATAGAGGCTGGGACTAAATGTAACAAAATAATTTAAAAAAGGGAGTCAAAACAAAGCGTTTCGGAGACAAGCTTTATTCTCACTAAGTCATATTCTGAAAAATTAAAGTTGAAGAATTCTGATATTTTTTATTTACTGCTCCTAGTGATTTAGATCTAAAAATTTTAGAATCCTTATACATAGCCACAGATAAACCTGACTTGAATAACACAAATAGTTCATTTCCATTACAAATTTTTCCATGATTTTTTTACCTACATCATTTTTTCGTCTCCTGAATCTTTGTTTTAATTTTTTTCAGAATTAGAGCTCCTGAGGATGGAGCTGGTCTCCGAAACGTTTGGTTTTCACTTTCTGTTGGTAATTATTTATTGCATTTAGTTCCGGCCTTAATTAAGTTTATCACAGTGAAAAATACAAATGCTTTCACTGTGTGCGGTTATCATCGCCTTCAAGTTTTTAATGAAATATATAGTATAATCATGAAAAATACCAGAAACAATTACCTGACTGCACCTGCATCTGCGTTGGCTGGGTCATGTCACTCGGTGTATTGCAATTCTCTGTAAAATATTACATCGAGCCATGTCGTGGTCAGCCACACGATAGTACCGTGGAGCTGCTGGTCATTCCTCACAACTCTTCAAACATTTATTCTCAGTGGATTCCATCAGAGAGAGCACTCACGATCGCACACACACAGCGGATCCTGACCACGTTTAGATCAAACTAGTAATGCTAATTAGATTATAATTACGGTAACGATTCAGCGAAGATCACGCGTACCTTCATCAAAAAATAGTAGCCACATTCATCTCTATATCTTGCAAGAAAAGATTTCCCTCAGCGTTACATGTAACTTTTTTCAGCCATGATATGCGTTCACAAGCACATCAGCGTCAACTTAATTAAGTCCGTATACATTTTTCGTCTCAAGTTCCACCCATGACACATGCCCACTGAAGTTCAGAGCAGTTTAAACTTAAATTCGCGTGTGTGTACGAAATCAAAAGCAAATTACGCGCCGAAAGACATTGTCCCGTTACCGTGACTTGCGGTCATGTCACGGCGTCACGGCGACAGCTCACGAACGCCGGGATTAGAGGGTGCCAACGACATGCCGTGTGCAGGCACCATATTGGGCAGCAGGGGACCAGGGCAGCCAGCGCTTCTTCCCCACAAAACGCCGCCATCTATTTACTGCTCCAATGAAAGGCGCTAGCAGTGTCACGGGACATCCATCAAGAAAAACAGCTTAAACCTAGATTGCATTATTTTACAAGGAACCAACGGGTAGATTACATTTTGAACCTTACCACAGGAGAAATTTGTAGCGTTCTTAAAAGTTGTTGGGGCTAGTCGTAATCATGCGATATGGTATCAAAACCGGCCTAGTAAACAAACTTATGGTGGACCATAAAGTAAAAATCATATTTACACATAAAATTAACCAATAATTGAAGCTTCAACAAGATAATAAATTCGAAAAAACTTGTACGGACGCACGAAAACTGTCAAGCAGAAAACGGTTATGTACTCTAACAGCCAGTAAATCGCTGACTAAATATGTAGTCTGCAATGTCCTTACTTAATTGTGTAGAATAAACTAAAAAAACAGGTTTGCGTGCATTCCAGGCACTAAGGTGCCGACTTAACGACCTCACAATATAACCCAAAGCCCAATTCCTTTGCATGCCTCACGTTGAACTGAACAACACGAGCTTTAGCTGTGCGTCGGAAAGACAAAGTTAGAGAAACGAAACAAGTAAACAACATTTGCCCTGTTGTCTAGAGGGAGCTCAGAGAGACAGCATTCCTCGCGTGAAATTGGCAGGACAACAGTTGAGCAGTGAGCAGCTACAACTCAAATCACCACAAAATCCGTGAAATTTTAATGTCCATAGAAACTGGGAGTCCCTAATCGCATAGGGATGCGTGATTGGCTAGCAATGTTTTGTTGAATAGAAAAGGTGATCTCGAGGAGCTATAACGGGGGCTCTAGAACAACGAGCGAAGTATGAGAAGAGTGAAGGTATGAATAAAGATCATGCAAGCCACTGTAACAGAAAGAGAACTCAAATGTGACACAGTAGTTGCCGCTTGAAAAGTCTACTTTTTAGGATGTTAAAATTTAAACAAATAATTTCCAGATGTGTTTCATTAGTGCAAAATTTTAGAACTCTGTACTCCGTCACACATCTAAAATGAAATGAGTAGTTACGAATGTGCAGCTTCTTTTCTACAGCAACGAAGACCAGAAAACGAGTACACGCAATAAACAATATATTGTCATACGCAATGAATTTTTTGACTCTTTCTTTACAAAAATATTGATCAAATAGGAGCAGAATAAATGAACTAACCTTTGGAGGATGCATTGACGCACTCACGATCGGCCGGGTTGTCGACTAAAAGTGCGGCCTCACTGAATTTGGCCCAATATATACAGGTGGGGACGCGCAGGGTGATATAAGTACTGATAAACTCGAACTGCGGGCGCGTAAGAAGAAATTGAAGGCGTAGATAAGACGGTGCCATTGAGCACGGTTGTCAGTCACATATCAAACAAAAGCTGGCGACGCACACAAGAAAAATCTGGATAGAAAATGACAATGTTCTCGCATATTCAAATCCTCACAAATTTGTCTTTTACTCAGTTTTCTTTCGAGTCTATTCATGCCCAGTATTTTGATTATATAAGACAACCAGGAAAGAGGTGCCGATAACTTGTTACCTAGAGAATCAGTTGATCAGAATGACCTGTGAACATCACATGGCTGCCTCAAGCTAGGGGTGAGGCTGCCCCCTCCCTAGGGCGTGGGGTTCAGAGTGACCAATCAGAGCCTTGTCACGGATGGACACGACTTCTGCGTTAGCAACCGCTGAACAGGGCATGTTCTGAAACTGAAACCTGCGCACAACTTCTCCAGCTGACCGCGTCGTGTCAGTGACAACAGTACCCCGTCAACTCTGAGACAGATTGATGAGAGCGAACAGCAGGTAACTACTCATTATTAAAATGAATGGTAATGGATATTTTATAGCCACAATGATTATAAATAACAAGTTTTCGTAAAAAAAATAAACGCAAGTACCAGTAAACAACCATTGTCGTAAGACAAGCATCAACAACGAAGGCGTAATTTCCAGAACATCATAGAACAAAAAACACAATAAAGCATTACATAATTCCAGCACAAGCTCGAGCACGCGACCGCGCGTCCAATATTAATTTAGGAGTCACGCATGCGGGGACAGCGGCGACGTCCCTTCATTACCTTCCATATACATTGAACCTTCCATGTCCATTAAACCTTTGAGGTCTGATGAGCGCATTGCCCAGCTCCCGCGCAGGTCACGAAGGCGGGCAGCAACGCTATTTTGGACGTCCAAACGACGCCGCAAACACGGAACCAAGTTAATGGAAAACTCGATGCCTCACGTCGACAAGTTCTCCGAACTGATCAGATTTATTTCAACGCAAGAACCGCTCGTAATTTTGTAGCGTAACTGAAAAATTCGTGTTCTATAATTCAGGATTTTTTTTACGTAAGATTCACTTTTGAACGGCGTCTACAAATTTTGGTGATCAATTTTTTGTTACTCCATATTTTCACAAACGACCGAATTTTCGTAAATGCTGAAACACGCGTGTCTGTGTGGCTATAACACGTGGTACTAAAGAGGAAAAAATCAAAATTTAAAATGAAACGAATATTGATTCAACGTAAAAACGTCTAACTTCTGCGCAAAACTGGCGTCCGTGGCTGAATAGGAGAGATCAACAAAGGTCGGCTGGGAATTATTACCCCCGTCATCTTTCATCAACAAGCGAAAAGAAACTAGGAAAATATCGACGGAAGTCACGGAGGCTCAACACCACAGAAACTATGCAATCGACACACCTAACATCGCGGGTTTTTGTTATGAAAAAGTGTTTTGTTTCAAGTTATGAAAATATTTAACACGCTTCCTGCGACGTGACCTACTGGTGGATTATTTTCCCCCTTGCAAAATGGCATCATCGAAGGAAACCTGTTAACACTGAATTGAATCGACTAGTAAATGGAAAGAGTTAAGTAAACTACCAAAAATGTGACCACTGCTATCGATCATATCCTTCCCACTAACGAAAGCGTCAAATTTCAAACTCAATGTACAAACTAGTGTTTCAAATAGAAACATCGATTTCGAACGGAGGCATTTCTCGCAGAAACAATCTTTACCATTGAACTTTGGTTTAAACAATAGGAAAAAAAATCCTATTTTAGTTTACTGATTACATTACATTTTAAACAGCAAGTCATCAGCCGTACCTCGGTTTGCCTGCCACGTAAGCAGGTACTTTCCACCAAAATAATCGGAGCACTTATCGATAACCAGCACCGTTTTGGACAGTCATTTATCAGCCTTCGCACAGGGGAATGTCCCAGGACAATGGGGCAATATTCATCACAGATGCCAGATAACGCGTGGCGTTCTACGTGAAGTGTAGTGTAATCCCAAATAATAACTTGATCTTATCACGTAATTGGAAAATGACGATTAGGCCAAGATGACGCGGGGAGAAATGCAGCGCGCGATTCTGCGTCTAAAATTACCGACTTTATCTTATCTCAAGTACGAAGTGCATACCCGACTTTATCTTATCTCAAGTACCAAGTGCATACCCACTCAAGGAAAAGGTCGAAGAAAAGAGCAGCCGGAAGACACACTCGACAGCTTCACTTCATCGAAACTTGACTCGAGTTCCCAATGCTAAAACATAAAGTTCTCAATGAAAGTAGACTTCAAAAATCACTCATCACCGAAGACAATCCAAGTGATGGTAAAGGTCACACAGTAAACCGTGATCCTCAAGGTGACGCTCGCTAAAACTTCCTCTATCCAGTCAGTGGAGGCAGGGCGGCAATACGAGATGAAAGAGCAAGATTGGTCGCATTTACTCGTAAGACTAAGTTCGTGGTTGACTGAATTGCATTTTTTCAAAATCCTAACACTCCTGAAAAAAGTAAACATTAGATTATCATAGTAAATCACAAATTCATCGTATCATTGTAAAACATAAAAAAGTCAGCAACACAACAAGACATGTGAAGTTGAAATCGAGGGAGACACACGCCCATCTCTCACACAAACCCAGTTTGCAAAGCAAGCAAAAATCCACAGAACGCCTACATTTCAATGAGAAAACCTACATCAGGTCTTGTGATCACGTTTTACGAGCGCATTGAACAAGCTCTGCACGCAAAAATGGGGCGACGCCAGTGCTTAACTTCACTATTCCCTTGAAGCCAAGTCCCAATTTCAGACATCGAAAAAATCAGCCATAAAAACAGATTCATTCGGTGGCCTTAAAGTCGTGTTCGGGAAGAATTAATCCGGAGTCACCCGAGACTCAAATTACAACGTAGCGTGTTAAACGTTCCAATCATCCCCACCACTTTGTGCCCCAGTAATGTCGCACTGAAGCTAGGGCCAAGTTTCCAGGACGACACGGTTTATGTAAAATAATTGTTGCCAATAAAACACTGTTAAACATCTCTATTTGTGAGTCGTATATCAGAGAGAAAATGTGACGAAAACCAAGCATACGAAAACAACCAACGTATGCTATATGAATAATGTCATTTTAAAAAATACTCATAAAATTTCAGAAAAAATGCGGTCTTCTTGCACAGAATCACGCAAAAAAACATACAAATATCAAGGTTTGGCGGTGTTACAATGTGGCAAGGCAGTGAAACCCGAAGCAGCTGAGCGAAAAAGTATGACCGAAAGAGTTATTCTTGTACGGACTAATATAATAGGTACTCATGATAGGGAGTGAGGCGAATTTGTGAGGCGAAGCTTTACTTTCTCGTCGGTTTTATTATCATACAATTAGTGAAAGTTCACTAGCAAATTAAATCATTGCATTCAAGTTTTTGCATGGAATGCCTGAGAAGTCATTGAGCTTTATTATCAGTCCAATACAGGACAGATCATGAGCAGTTATATACACTCTAGCAAGCCTCAGTCTAATAAAACAAGGTCGCTCACACGACTACTGAGCTTCAGTCAGTGCTATACACTAAACAGAAAATAAGCACGAATCAGCTCATATTTTCTGAACACATCATAGAGGTGGCAACAGGGCTTTTCATGTTTACATGAATTCTGCAACGAAAGTTTTACGTAAATCGTCTTGTCTTGTGGGCTATTAGCAATATATTGGTAATGTGTGGGCTCTGTGGTGTAGTGATAGCGTGATGGCCAATGGCCTCGTAACCGAGAGGACACCGGTTCGAACCTCGGCTCAGGAAGGCATTTTCACGTGACCACGGAGAAAAGGAAAAGGACCCTTGGAAAAGGAAGCTTAAACCCCACATCCCTCACCTCGCCAGTAGTTGTAAGGCATTGAGAACCCAACGGTAAAACATGTGGGAATTAATGAAGGTTCTTGTAAAGGATCCTACACACGACCATTCAATGCCTTAAGACGCCCAAACATGGGCAACAAATCCTAACTTAGTTCTCTATTCTAGAGTCGGGTTGGAAGTCAAGGGACTATACAGAATAGAGAAATTTTGGATGCAATTTCCATATTTAGGTGTCTCTCGACACTGCCTTTAGACGTTGACTGATCGTGAGACGGGCCCTCGACTCACGACGCAAAACTTCGCTCACAGACCGTTTTGCTCTCAACAAATATGGCTTCCGGCATGTTAGAATGAGATGAAATTAAAGGCTGATCAGAAATGGGCGGTTGGTTATTAACAATGTTAGAATAATGGAAAACGTAAAAATTTAAAACTATTGCCAGGGAACTTCAGACACACAAGTTTAAATTAAAGGTACGCATCGGCTATCTGATAACACAACTTCATGAAACCAACTTAAAACAGCAAAGAATGAAGTTATCTTAAGAAACCGCAGCAGCGTATGAAAAGATTAGGATATTCTTAGTACGGAATGCACTTCGCTCAAACCTAAAACGAGATTTTAATCAAACGGGCAGCAGTGTTTATCTTCAAATAAACCTCGCCTGACTATAACGTAATCACAATGGAAGATATAAACCTATTTTCCATGAAGACGTTTTCATCGTTACTGATTACCAGGATACACACGACTACGCGGAAATATCAGGGAGTAGAATATTCTTCTGTGACAGAGAGATTTTTTCTGAATTTTTACACATGTAGCATAACTTGCCCACCCGCGATGAGCGCTCACAGGAGCACACGTGCATAGCGCATAAACCGGCCGGTATGGGCCCCGTTTCCGGTCCCTTTATCTCGTTCACTTGAGTATACCATTAATAATCTACTGAACCTAATAATAGTTAGTGACAAAAAATAGATTTTATCGAACGGTTTGATGATGGGATCAGTATCTATAATCAAATGAAATTAATAGGAATACTTCTGGTTCTTTGCGAAGAAGGCAACTGGCTAAAATACATGTGAGCAGTGGGAAAACAAACGTCTATACAACACAATCGTAAATCGCAGTGGATACAAAATTAGCCAACTAATACCCTTGCATACTTCATACAACAGACGTACAGATTTTTTGGCTAACAGTTCAATGAACTTGTAATACTTTAAAGTTACTCACAGCTAACCTAAACAAAGGCTCACCAATAAACTCAAGTTTATTCAAGTAGTAGCTTCCAACTTTACACCAAAATTGTGTAGACTAACGGTGCTTTCTTCATATTAGTAAGTGGTACAAAATGTAAATTGAAGTTATAGTCAAAGATTTGAATGGATGACGCAACATGAACTAAGATGACATTTAACAGCTCCTGCTTGCAGTGCCAACAAACACGTGGCACCTTGACATTGCTTGTGGGGTCGATAACCAAAAGTTCCCAATAAAGTGTATAAGAAGCCATGAAATATAACTCATTTAATACACGATTTATTATTATGAAAGTTTAATGACAATATACTCACATGAACCAATAGAAAAATTAGCCGGTCTTGACAAAAATTTTCTCGCAACCACCACCTACCAGGACTTCTTCGCCACTGAGGTGTTTTCGTGCTTTAAGTCAGTTGTTCAAACACGTTTTAGTTATCTGCTGCAAGATCAATGTTATTTTCAAATTATTACTCGTGTAAGAAAAGTATACTGTAATAATATTACAAAGCAGTTTATAATTCTATCAAATGTGATATTTTCTGAGTCAAATATTTTTGAAGAGAGTTTTTACAGTAAAACGAGAAGCTTTCATTGAACGAAATCGAACAATTCTCTCCAGCTGTTACACATTGAAAACGGAAGTTTTGTAGTATAACTGTTTTAAAAAGTTTCCGTTTTATGGATAATCATTTGACTTATTATAACGCAACTGTACTGAACAATTTATGATTCGTGTATTTTAAAGCCAAATTTAAATATAATTTACGAATATATTCACTAACTGAGTTTCACGACTTAAGCTGCACTTGCGCTGCTGCAGCTGACGCCAATGCAGCTCTCCAGCCTGTCAGCCGCTTTTGCATCAGCCTGCATGTATTGACGATTCTGGTGCGACTTCTGGCCTAGGTAGTGCAGTTTTGCTCGTGTAGTTTAAATTTTCGTATAATGGTGAAGTTAGGTGGATTTGTTGCTGCGTATTCGTATGTACTTCGGTGACTTGAATATTTGATCGATTATCGGTAATCGTGTTTGATTTTATTGGATAATAACTGACCTAATTTCTACATAGAAAACTACTGGGCGATTTTTACTTTTTATTCTGTATACTTAGGAAGGTGTAAATTCATAGATAATTTAAGTTCGCTAATTTCCAATGCACTATTTTGTAGATTAAAAACCTACACATCATGGCTTAGGCCATTCTCTTATACTTGATATTTTTGACCACCTTAGTCTTAACTGTTAAATATATATCTTCAAAACATTTGCAAATAAAAAAGGTGATAACAAATTCATTGTTGTGTAGAATTTGGANAAAAGTAGATTTATCACTTGTGTACAGACAAATTTACTGAGCATGGGAAATCTGTTAAGGTTTTCTAAATTTTTGTACTCAGTCATCCAGCTTTAGCATTGGCTGTATAGTCACAAATTTTTATTTGGAATTGTTTCAAAAATTGGAGGAAAACATAAAAAAACATTCTCCTCTATTCGAAAAGTAAGAAAATGAGGATGCTCTTGCAAAGGTCTTTAATATATTATTTAAATAACCAATAATGTAATGCTCGGATATGAAAAATTTTTGTTTTGTATTATATTGTGTTGAGAGAGAATAGGTTCTTATAATTATAGATGAGGATATTGAATCTGATGTATAATCTATATCTTTGAACTGTTCATAATCATTCATAACTTAAAAGCCAAATTTTAGTGAACTTTCTGTAATATTGAAATATAATTGTAAAACATTTGTTCTGGTATTTTAAGTTCAAAGTATATTGAAGATTTGCTTTTTAGTTTGAAATGTTATTGCATTCAACTAATTTCTGTCAAACATCATTCATTTCTCAACACATTCACTAAGTCAGGATTATTATCCTGTAGGTCCTAATTGCTGTATTTTCT
>VOMN01062505.1:0-13658 GCA_014899125.1 Orchestia grillus
TCCTTGAACAGTCTCGTGTCGTCAGCAAAAGAGGAAGCGTGGGAAGCACTATAGCTGACCATCGCCCATCCCCTTGCGTTGAGAAACAGCTCAGTCAGGAGTGAATGCTTATTTTGATTTCTTCCAGACTAAGTGAGCTATATAGTGAGAAAATGTATGAAATTGAATGTATAATCCAAGAATTTTCATAGTTGTCATTGGTCCATCGCCCAGTCCTCATAGGCTCTACTTCAATTCAAATTCCCAAAAGCAATGTTTTAGAGAAAATTGGGTTTTAAATGAGGCATCTCTGACGTGGAATTAGGCATCATGATGCTCACAGAGAACAGTATTTGCCGCCAGGAAATCAACTTGCTACTTTTACTTAGAAGTCGCTGTAAATTCGGTCATGCTCACTCTTGATATTCGGTGGCGTATGTGACTGACCATGAGGCTCCTACCTCACCTGCCCCTTGCAAATCATTGACCCATTATTCGTGAATCTTGTGATTCAGTCGCTCCATAGAGAACACTGAGATCTAGCGTTTTTGCAGCGAATGATCGTGCTCGTTAGTCCCTAAAATGCTGTTTTTTTTTAAATATATGAGATTGTGATTGTTAGCTCCATTTATGCTCAGTATAAAAATTATGTACAAATAAATTTCTACCAAAAAACTTGAATTGATTCTTTTAAGTTTGAGATCTTCGTTTCGTCAAAACATGGAGACATAACAATACCTGAGCTAGGGTATATATTGAAATAAAAAATGTTTACTGACCTTCTCCAGCAAGTGAATGTATTTTTTTGTTGAAAACGGCGTGTAGAACAGTAATTTTCAACGTGAAACTGCTTGCTTTCCTTATGGCAAATATAGCTAACACAAAGACATAGAACCCAATCATCAGAACGCAGCGCAAAAACGTGCTTTGTGAACAGTCTTGAAATATTGTTAGTCTTGTCCCATTTAGCCATGAGCAGAAAGCCCCGAAAATATCCTTCCATGTTGGAAATGCAGTCACGCACGACTAAAGTAAGCTAGCAGTCAGCTTAGTAGACACAGATACTGTGATATTTACGTTGAGTGTCGATTTTCTTAGAGTTACTTTTGCTTCACGAAAAAAATCAGATTCAGGCAGGTCTCACGATGACTAAGGCACTGGGACCGAACATGTACTGAAGGTTGCCGTTCTTCCACGCTCTTACTGTGACGTGGCTTAAAAAAACAGGAATACCTGAGATTGGATCGTTAATGTCATGACAGTTTCTGCGCCTAGGTTGCCATGCCAAAGTGTTAAATCGTAAACTGCTACGTGGATCCACTGGAGCATCCTGTTCTGCTTTGCGAGTGTACGCAGAATTCTTGCAGCAGTTTATGCCATCCCACCGACTGGAGAAGCCCTCAAGACGCACATCAGCGAGTTGAAGCATCTCTAGATGATGGCTGACGCGCGAGAGCTCTAATCGTACAGCGAAAGGCTATTTCTACTGAGCATATGGAGAACAACATATACTGGATGGAGTATCTGTTTTATTTTTTATGATGTTTCCCCCAGGAGGCTTTGTGCAAAAACGTAGAATTCTTAAACAGCCTCATTTGCTTGAGATGTGTGAGTGCGCTCTATAACCGCCGGTCGGTACTCAGAGAGGCCAAGAAAGGAAGAGCAGACTCTTATCAAGGTTTTTGTTTTATTTTGAATCTAACACTTCAGTAGTTTGCTCGTATTAAGTTGAAAAATTCCAATTAGGTGGACACGATTACCATTTCCTTGTTGGGGAAAGGCTTAGATCTGAGCACAGTATTTTGTTGATAAGTTCCTAATCGAATGGTAAAGATGTAGAAACCACTCAGGTTTGCTTCTTTTCAATCTTTTTATGAACGCTAAGGAGTGTGTACGAAGAGAAGGTGGGAGCTAGTGCGGTGGTAACCAGCATACTAGCTGTACGCTAGGGATGCTAGCTGTACGCTAGGGGTGCTAGCTGTACGCTAGGAGTGCTAGCTGTACGCAAGGGATGCTACCTGTACGCTAGGGGTGCTAGCTTTGCGCTAGGGGATGACGAGTAACTACAATCAAACCCTCAACTGTTGCTATTAGTCATGTACTCTCGTATGAAATTCACGATTGGGATTTTAATTTGAAACGTACTTGAAAATATTCATTTACATTCAATACGTTTTGGATTAAAGGAAATATTTTTGATTTACGTTTCTCGTTCACGGAACAATAAATATATTCGAGACTAAAGGTTGCGTCCTCTGTCACGAAAGCAGCTCTAAAATCAGAAATAAATCCATCGAAAGGAGAGAGCAGACATTTTGTGATTCAATGCTGCAGGTAATGGAAGACGAAGCCTTTTGTTCGTGTTTAATTTTAGTCATGAAGCAACTGCCAACCGTCACAGTGTGTGTATTTGGAGAATGGCTGGTAAATTTTATGTACATGTATCATTTTTCGGTAGATTACATTCATTTCATTGAATTTATGTCAACATCATAAATTTTTAGCAGATTCCGACCACAATCTAAGGTATTCAAACTGCAGTCAAATGGGGTTGCACAAAGTTCATCTGGAGAGATGAAATTGAACGTCTGCGATGCAATCTTCGGTAAAAAAAGGAGGCAGAAGTACATAAGGCTTGTATTGGTGAGCTGTTGTACTGAAATAAATTTAAATATCCTAAGTATTCATTATACGAATTCCTTAAGGTTTTCCGCAACAAAATTTGTGTTGGTCGAAAAAGTTTTCACTGCGTTGCCGTACTTAGGTGATAGTAGTCCAAATTATGTTAAAGCTCTTAGAAGCTATGAATAAATTTTAAATAGAGTCTGAAATTTTTTTTTAGGACTTGAAACGTTTTTAAATACGAGGACTACTTACTTACCTTCTGATGTGCGCTCGAAGACTCTTTACAAATCTACTTGTGTAGCCTGCAACGGCTCATACATCCGTCCACATCCTGACAGGTCAGAGTTTGCTTCTCAGAACACTTATGTATTAGCCACAGAACAAATAAACCATAACAAAACACCTCCTCATTCAAATCTTAGAGCCCATTATGAAAATTTTAATCATTCTTTTAAACTTGATCATTGCTCGGTCATAGTTTCAGCCAATAATTTTGTCGTTCCTAAAATTCTTGATTCTTGGTATATAGACAAAAATAGACCAGCCTTGAATTCGGACTTGACTTCAACCCCACTGTATCTTGCGTGACGCACCAGTGCCAAATACGTGCCCATGCTTTCAGTACTTTGAAGTCAATTACTTAGTTTTTAATTTCCATTGCTTTTCTAGAATCTTAGTTTTAAGAGCTGTAGAATAATCTTGAAATATTCCAATGCAATTTTTATGTTCTTTCTCGTACAGTATATTTTTCGCAAATGACATTCACTGATGATGATTTTACGAAAGAAGACTGGTCTGAACTTTTACTTAATGCTTTTTATCGCATCGATTGTTTTTTCAGACATCAAAGTAAGTTGTGGCTGAAGGCTGTCCAAAAACTGCGGTAATCATTTCGTCACTAAAGCTACGGATTCGACGAATTCATCAACGTATTGAGCAGCACTCGAGTGCCCGTGTTGCTCGTTACTTAGCCCGAGTTGCGGTAAAGAAAGAGTTTCTGATCTAGTATTATTTGGAAACAAGTAAAACCGGAAAACATTATGAATTCCTTAAGGCATTTCAAGGAAGATGACGTCATCGAGTGAACGATAGTTTCATAAGAATTGGGCTTCAGTTTTGATGGAAATATGATCTTCATCCGTAGCTTTGAAAAAAAAACTCTGTGAAATCATCGTGATACTCTTTACGTTGCATCACGGCGTGCACGGGTATCGTTGTCACAGCTGTGAATTTCATTCGCGCAAAGGACTTTCAACAACCCTCCATCGAGGAGCTGCCTTTACATAGTCATCTTCATTAGAACCCCGAAATCCATTAGCTATCTCCGGATAAATTCTGAATAGTGTGTTCCAGCTGCGTCAGGAGATTACAATTTTCTTACGAATGAAAAGCAACGGCTTGACAGGGTGCATCAGTGGCCCTGCCGCGTCGCAGAGCATTCGTATGTCAGGGCAAACTCGTCAAACTCTAGGGCCAAAGAAGTTTGGAGTTATTGTGTTAGCTGTAATTGCATGATATGTCATGAAATATTTGAAGATATTTGTTTATGAAGGAGTCAGTGTGGACAACCTAGTTTTTGAGGTGCACCAAGATAAAAATCTTTAACGAGCAGGGAGGAATATGAAAAAATCCTGTCTTTGCAAATTTAATCGCAAACCTAAATAAAAATTTAAAATAAGAACACGCAGAGAAACAGGAAGACAGACCTAAAAATGCGTATAGAACGTTTGACCTGTAAACTGGCCAAAAGATAGCCCAGCAAGAATGTCTGACATATGAATACTGGTCAAAAGATAGCCCAACAAGAACCTTTATTTATTCCAACACGTTTTACCGTTAGGTTTTAAATGCCTTACAACTGCTGGTGTGGTGGGGGATGTGGGGAATGTGTGGTTTCAACTTCCTTTTCCAAGGGAAGTACTTCGTAGTCACGTGAAAAGCCCCACCTGAGCCGAGGCTCGAACTATGGTTCATTCGGCTGTGAGTCCATCACGCTCACCACTATACCATGGAGCCCACAAGAATGACTGACTTGTTAACTAGCCAAAAGATAGCCCAACAAGAATGACTGACTTGTCAACTTGCCAAAAGGTAGCCCAACAAGAACGTCTGTCTTGTTAACTAGCCAAAAGAAGCCCAATCAGAGACGGGAACATTGGAGTTCTCACAAGTAATGAAAGCTAAATCTCGAGCACAGTTCTCGGCCTAGATACATGTCCCCACCAAAGCAAAATTTGTGGTTCACTCTCACGAAATAAAATGACAATATGAGGTTTTCCTAAACTAAATCTTTGTTGGTTGAGAAAGTTATTTGTTTCGTTGTCATGCTTGCGAGACAGTATTACAAATTAAGTGCAATACGTCTTCTAAGCCAACTCGCAGAATTAACCAATATTAGCTCTATCCAAACAAATACATATGAGACATTTTCGGGCACCTGAACACTCTTAACATATCGCTTCGTGGAAGCCTAGCATGACCACCGAGGCAAAGGAACAAATGAAGTCGCGCCGAGCAAACACGTGGCGGATCGGCCAGTCGTCAACTTTGCGGAGTTCGATGAAATCCGCGTATACAAGATTTTTCATAATTCTTGTAAACGAAATCGAAACTTGATTGAGCAGAAAGCTTCAGGCCACCTGAAGATGCAGTTCTCTACCGTCGCCAATCAATGTTTTTGGAGCCAGCAACTCCTTGGAAGTATTGGGCGTGCTACTGCAGTACGAGGCCTTCACCAATCTCGCAGCTTATGCTCTCTCGAATTCTGTTTTTCATCACGCACTCTCTACCAATGCAAAGTTAGGTTCTTCGGGGTTAGCTGTCATGAAGACACAACTGAGCTGCAAGTACGCCTTGGCGTAGGATCTAACATGACTGCAGTTTCCTATGAGACAGCTTCGAAGATGATCAGTTCAGTTGAGGAAAGACGGAAGCTCCCGTCTTAACTTGTGTAATGAGTGATAAATTCACAATTATATACAGGTGACAAATAAGACAGTGTTCATATGTTATAAAGCGTGATGGTCTACATATGCGATTTACATTCACATATGCTTTATTTATATTTGATTATATTTAGTGGTTTGAGTTTCTGATCCTGAACTTTAGGTGTAAAGTGTAAAGTCAATTTGTCACGTGCTTTTAAATTCACAATAATATACGACGAATTTAATACTTTCACTAGTACTACATATTATGAGCATTAACAAATGCACTTTAATTGAGAATGTACACAACGGATTTAACATACTTCAAAAGTATTTTAAAGGTAGGTTTTACTTGAATTTAGAAAAGAACGTGGAAAATATACTTTGCCTCATAATTTTGACTCTGAAACAGGGAATTGAAAAAGTGCTCCTCAATGTATAAAAACACTAATATGATATTGAAGAAACTCACGCAAATATAATTAAATGAGATACACAATATGTCCGAACCAAAAAATTGTGCAAAGCATCAAAAAGTGGTTGCAAAAAACTGGTCACGTAAACTTACGAAACATTTTTGTTATGCCTTAAAATATTTACCGTATTTATTCAAACGAATTGTCTACGCGTTTTAAAGCTGATAAATTTTTTTCTAGATAATTTTTTTTATCACAATTAGGAAAGAACAATTTTTTTTAAATAAAATAATAAAGGTTTGGGGCTTTATATAAAAAAAGAATAAAATAATCGTCAAATGCAGGAAAATATGGAATGGAATTTCATGAGCGGTAAATTTCATCTAGTTCGATGAGTACTTCTTCAACATGGAGTCAGTTGTGTATTACAACTAAGATTAAATTTACGCAGATTCTACCCAAGGGAGTCCAAAATAGGTAAAAGTTCATTCCGAGGGCTAAAAGCAGGTTGCGATTAAGGTGAGGGCTGTAATTACATAAAATATTCTTGAATTTTTGAAGGTCTTCATTCCTGAAGGATTTTCCGTGGCCAGCCTAGTTTTTCAGTCGATGCACTGAGAAAAATGTCTCCAACGAGTATAAACTTTAAAGAACAAATATAGTAAATCAACATATATTATCAAGTGGCGAGAGATCACTGCTCCCGTGGTACAAATAAATTTCGAGAGAATTTTGTGTTGAAGGCTGCTGACCACCAGCACACTCAGACATCAATCTAATATATTTTCTTAGAGCAGGATGTCTCTTCTCTTTCTCACAAACGTGTCAGGTCCCAGGGAAGCTATTCTCCCTTCTTAGCCAACATTCAGTGAAGTTATGACAATTCTTTGGCAACTCAGTCGTCAAACATTTAAGGCTGTGACGAAAGTTAAAGCCAGTATCGCGTACATCTAAGTGTTGCATTTGATAAATAATTGCAGTCTGAATCTTTGAATTACTTTCCGCATGTCTACTTTCCAGAATTTTCTACTAGATTTAAAACATCGATTAGCAAATATTTATGACTCACTTTGTAGAGTGACAGATTTGAGCTCAAGACTTACTAAGCGAAGAATGACAAATGAAAAAAGTTGTATTTAAAAGGCGGTAATATTAACATGACGCATGGAAAACCTCAAATTTAAAGGAGATAAAAAAGAGAAGAAAAAGTTTACTTCAATAGTTCAAGTGAAGTTGGCCAAGATGTCGTAGTATGTTTGTTGATGTTTGATGTTGATGTTTGAGACGAGTCTGAGACATATGTACGCTGTGTTCGATCCTCAAACGTAACTTAATATTCAAGTCTAATTCTGTCTTTCTGTACATTCCAATGTGCGTAAAAGTTAGACACGACACGATAAATCCATGTGATAAATACGGAGAGTGTTGATGTAGCTTCAATACGGTTTTTGCCATCTAAAAGTTGCGATGCATAAGGAATTGTCTACTGGAAAGACACTTGCAGGTTGCGTCTCTATCGCTACCTCCCTTTCAACTCTTCGAGTTTTACAGGGACACTTATCCTCAGCTTAGTTTCTACTTGATTCAACAAAGCTGCAAAGTTATGAACAAATTTAGAAAAGTATTTAAACTGCAGGTCACGCTTTATTGAGAGTTCAGTTTTTCAAAATATCTCCAGTATAAAATACAGTATCGAAATGACCGTCAATGCAAAGAATAGGGTTTCTTCTAAAGGTAATATTCCTATGAATGTTCAAAGTATATGTAGCACACACAAAGTAATATCAATTGATGTGTTATGCTTCGTTTTCTAATGTGCCAAGCTCTGTTGCTAGTGCTGAGAATGCATCAGCAAGCCAATAAAGCACTGTATATTTCTTGTAACAAAGTGTAACGGATTTGAGGAAACACATAGGAGAAAAATAAGCAAAATGCATGATAGCAAAGTGTACTAACACAGCAGTGATCGCATTTTTTTGTCAAATTAATTTCAATGCTTAGTAATCACACAAATTGTCGTTTGTCTATGGAAAATGTAGATCGACCAATATGCGCAGCTTTTAGGGACCCAGCAACACTTTTGATGTTCTCGCATGCAGTCACCTTCGATGTGCACTGGACGCCTCCCTTACAAGCCTTTCGCGTCAAAACGGACCACAGTTGTTCGATGGGCTTAGATCGAGTGAAGCAGGAGGTCATATCATGTGATGTTTTCCTGTGATGGCTTGAATATTTAGATTCGAAAATGTAGCCTTTGCTAGATGCGATGTAGCATTGTCGTGCATAAATATCAGTTGACATCTACGTGCAAGCGGCAAGTCATCTAACCATGATTACAAGTGTTCATTCAGAAACGGGCGTAGATTTCCTGGTAATCGTAACACCTTCAGTCACTCGAAAAGCTTCTACTGATTCGTAAACAATTATTCCTATCGTGAACATCACTCCAACATCACATTGTTGATGCTTAAACGTGAGAAGCACAAAAGCCTCATGACGTATCCGCGGTTTGACTCATCCATCGGGACCATCCGCCGTAGCTCGGACCTCATCTGTAAAAATTCATTACAAAACTTTGTTTTCATGTATGTTTTAACACCGATGATGCGTTTCTGTTTTTGGGATATGGTTAGGATGGGTTCTGGCAATGAAATTCCCACTCGTTGCCACGCCTTCTAGTACCCTGCATCCGACGTTCCTGATTTCAGGTCTTAGCCCCGCACCAAATGCTGCAGCGCTGGATGGTTGCTCCAGGATGACTTTTTACTTGCCTCCGTAAATTCCGCATGTTCAGCTGATCCATATTTCTTCTCTTCCTTTGGTCTTTCCTATGGTTAGTGATAGGATTTTCTTCATACGAATTTAATGTTCTTGCATCCCTTTGCTATTTCTGAGGCTATATCCACTACAAGGACACCTTCTACAAAGCCTCGGACAATCTGCACCTACTCCTCAGCCGTCAAATATCGTTTCCTTGGTATGTTTTCACCCTTGAAATGAAATGTGACACATTAGAAAACAAACCATAACACATTCATTGATATAACTCTGTATGTACTGCATCAATCGTCTTGAAAATTGATTGGAATATTATCCTTTGTAAAAAAAATTTGCATTGATGATCACTTCGATACTTTGTCTTATACTAAAAATATTTTAAATAACCGAACCTGCAATAGAGCGTGACACGCAGTTTATAAGCCCAGAACTAAAATAAGGGTTAAGCCACAGCTGCCTCGAACGAGTATATTGCGTCCGCTTGCACTTCACAAATGCTCTTTATTGCGTTGAAGGGTTCGTTTCTTTTGATTCTCATATGATAAGCAATCAGCAATGAATGATGCATAATTTCATAAAAATGTAATTCTTCAAAAGTTTTCCTGCTGAAATAAAGATTAATGGCACTCTCTTATTAAGGAATACACTACACTTAACTATACTACCCTTTATCTCACGTGGCCATAATGGTTACCATAAGATGAAGGGAAAGGGCCCAAGAAACCAAGAGTTCAGCACTTCGTGCCACCTTAACCTTGGCTCGGACGTGATTGCCTAATTCATATCTCATCGTGAGGAAAAAGCGCAATAACTTTCGGGACACCATCATATTTTGATAACTGCTAACAGATGTTATCTTGACGTCATCAGGAATTTGAGTAAAATATACGATCGCGCTTGTCATGATGGCAAGTTAAACAGAACACTATGTCTCCTCTCCGCCAGCTCGGTAACCCTCGTACACTTCACCGGGGGACTCACGCTGCGGGCCCAACACGTCTTAAGCCTCATGCGTTTTACAACTTGTGAACGTTAAATGACCAGCTCAAAATATAATGTATCGAATTTGGTGTCTTTTGCATAGCCAATTTGTATTGTTTACTCATTAACAGAGACCGTTTTCCCTATCGTTGTTAGCGGTGACTTTCTTAGAAGCCTGACTGGAGTAATGAAATTCTTTTTAGAATGAAAACACCCGTTGTATAAACTAGTTTTTAATGCTCATTTCATTCGAATGCAAGGTAATAAAATTTATGGTAGGTTTATAACGATCACTGTTTGCAGTACGCATTGCTGAAATTTCCCACTAATTTTATTTTTCTACATATAGACGTATAACAAGTGCAATTCACTTTTCCCGTTAGCAAAACTTACAATATTGTGAGGATAATTTTATTTTGAAGATGGCTTTTTGAGTTGCATCAAATTTTATTTATTCCAAATACGAAGTGACACATATCTTAATAAAATTTAGCCTTTAGAAATATTTCCCCGCTCAATTTTGAGCAAATGAAGCCACTGATTATTCATATTCTCAGCTACTCAGCTATAAGAATAACCTCGAGCTGCCTCATGAGGTCACGCTCCGCAATGTCGCTGGGACAATGACTTCCTCATGCACGCGTGCTCCAAAAATGCATCGCTAACAAATACTTCCACAACACTCATGCCTCCACACTGCATAGATAACAAATACTTCTACAACACTTGATCACGCCTCCACAATGCATCGCTAACAAATACTTCTACAACACTCGATCACGCCTCCACAATGCATCGCTAACAAATACTTCCCCAATACTCATGCCTCCACACTGCATCGCTAACAAATACTTCTACTACACTCGATCACGTCCCCACAATGCATCGATAGCAAATACTTCCACAATACTCATGCCTACCACACTGAATCTATAACACAAACATTCACAAAACTCTTACTTCAAAACGACACATAAAATCAAGAAGTTTCGAAGGTATTCGTACTCCAATATTGCAATAAAAACAAAAACTTACATGCATATTCGTCCTCCACCATTTTACTTCAACATAAAACTCTGCATATTCGTGCACTCCTCATGCCACTAAAAAAACTTCCATCCCCATTTAAAGCCTTCCTCGCAGTAAAATAAAGACTTCCGTGTACGATGTCAACACGATGACCCCCGCTGGAAAATTTTCCGTGAGCAATCTCGAGTGTATTCCAGATTCCTAGCCAACGCTTTGGACTGTACCAGTGCACTCGATAGTCACAGCATTTACCATTGCATCACACATCATCTTCACCCCTCCACCATCGTCAGTCATCACCACCTCATTGTTAACCACCGAAACACGTCACCACTACCGTTGTCATGGCAACAAGCATCAGCTTCGGTCATCCAAACGTAAAATCGATCACGTCAGCTACCCTTGTGAAAACTCAATCAATATTACGCATTGGAGCCCACGGTTAATGAGTGGTGTCGCATTCCTCGGGCTCATAATAGTAATTTAAATGCTACATTGCCAAATGTGGGATGTGCTTCCTTCTTTTTTGCTTGCAAGTTTAAAAATTTGTGGATTGCCTAACGAGAACCAATGGAAGCCCAACTCGTTTACGCTCTAGTAAAAAGAAAGCTTGCTACATTTTTCATCTAAAATTTGTTCAAATCTTATAATTTTATGAAAAAAACAGGTTATTGTTGAAAATTTGTTATGATTCACCATTGATAACACAAAGCATGTGTTTATGGGATGCTAAATGAAGCAATGAAATGATTGATGAAGACAATGGTTCTGTTACTTCCGAGACCACAGAGTGAACGCTGGACCTGTGGAAGAGCATGTCCAGTAAAGCTTGAGAAACTGGAAGCTGAGTTAGAGTACTCAATATGGTTCAGTTAATAGTCTTTCTACAGATATTGTCATGCTTGTGCGTCTTAACTCGAAACTCGATATATAGTTAACAAAAACTCCTCCAAGGACACTGGTTTCTCTTAAACACCGCCCTAGTGACGAGAGGTCTCATTACAGTCTGGCAGCATTTGTCGACAACGGCTGTTGAAAAACACTAGAGCCATGGATCTCGTTCCCTCTTCACAACAGCCTTCAAAAATGCTTGAGTGCTAGGCTCGAACATCTTATTCAAGGTAGCCGTTCATAAACACCACTTGAGTGAGGATTACGCTTGTTTACAGCAGCCGCTAATAAATACCTCGTGCGTGAAGGTTCTGCGTATTCAAAGAAGTCTGCAAGAAATCCTTGTGGAGTGTTTGGGAAGAACTGCACAAAGACAGCTCATACGTTTCGCATATACCATCCAGCAAGAAGTACGTAAGAGATAACATAAATATTTTGTTTATGACAACCTTCAATAAATACTTTTAGCTCTTCAGCAGTCTTGAATAAAATACTTCAGAGACTCCCTATTCGTTCAATTTACCCACACCTGCCATTATGCAATTGGACAGAATACTTTCAGTGCTGTTAGATTTCAGGAGACTTTCTCGACGACAATGGAGCCTGAAATTAATTATTCAAAAATAGTACTAGCTTTTCGAGAAACCGTGAATAAATGAAATAGAGAGATTTTCAGTAAAGTGCGCAGTAGAATTAAGAATTGTGATGTACCGTTTGGTGTGTTCGTATTTTGGAGACACCCTCAACTTCTAACACGGTTACACTTCCGGCTCCCAATCACAAACTCACTACATAAACGCCACTCTAACATTCCGATACAAACTCGTACTCTGAATAACTTACTTTCATTTTCTTATTTTCATTTATATTGGAGTTGGTGGCCCGACATTTGTCAAATCAATTCTGAACGATTCCAGTGAGTTCACGAATACAGCAAACTTTTCCAACGTTCGCAGCTTCGCTGGGATCAAAATTCGGTGGATGTCATGAGCTCGAATTTCGTGGAAAAATGCACTTATTCTTAATTGATGTCCTCCGTGCCCGTTCATAGACGCGATGGCCCAATGGGTGAATTAGCCGAATGTATTACTCTATAAGCTCATACACAGGGTTCTGTAAAAGTCAATGAACTCATTTCAAATTAAAATTAAAATTAGTTTATATCACCTTTTATCTTAAATGTTTAAGTAAAAGGGATATGTGTACGTTTTTTCTTTTGGAAACACGGTATTACCTATAATTGTTTTTACAGTTCAAGGAAATGAAGAAACGTCAAGCAATCTTTTAGCATCGTCGTGGGGGAGCGTCAAATTTTAATATTATTCAACGCAAAATGTAGTGAAACCCATGGTTATGTCACTGTGACTTGGTTCATTGAACTTGGTACCAACAAAGACCGTTTGATAAGCAGGGGCGAGAGGTGGACAATCACTTTCAGCTCGCATTTCCAAAGTATAAAGGTTGTGATCGATAGGGGCAGGACAAATCCTAAGCGATTCATGAGGAAAATTTCCAAACAGATGGATACAAGCGATAAATAAATGTAAATCAGAGTCAAAACTGACCTCAAACTTTCTCCGTCATGCTGAAAAAGCTTCATCAACCCTGACATCTAGAAACAGAAATGAGCCGACAGAGCTCAGCCTTTTCCGAACTTGGCAAAGGATGATGCGCGAGATGGACAGAATAACTTTTCACTGAAAAGATGTTCCCAGTGAAAGCAAAGCTCAATCCCCAGAATGAAAGAACTGAGAAAGCAACCCGAAGTCATCTCAAACGTCATCAGAATTGGTTATCGTCATTAAGAGCCAGCCTTCGTTATGATATGGAGGGGCTTTCACAAAACGTAGGAGCTTCCCCTCATTGTCTTAAAAATGATCACAAAAATTGATATGGGCTCATATCTAGATGAAATTTTGATTTTGACGCATTTAAAATGGAAAAGCATAAGCATTGCAGTAAAGATTATTATTTTATCTTTCAGCAAGACGTCGTGCCCCCCCCCCTCTCCCCCGCACACGTCCATAAAACC
>VOMN01062508.1:0-10163 GCA_014899125.1 Orchestia grillus
CAATTGCGCCACGGAGGCGGAGTGAATTGTGAAATGTCTTCATTGATAATTTCCGTTATTTGTTTTTTATGGTTGAAAGGAACTGAAATGGTCTATAAATTACAAGTATCTATTTCCAAATATGCTATATAAAAGCTTATTTGTTCCCAGTCTCCGCAGAACAAACACTGTGCCAACAAAAGAACAGTACAGAAAATCTTTATTTCTTAGACTCTTAGACAAAACGTTTCAACAATTTACATGGAGATTGAATGTCCTTATTTGCAACCTTGTTCCAAAACTGCTTTGCCCCCGGGTGGGCTCGAACCACCAACCTTTCGGTTAACAGCCGAACGCGCTAACCAATTGCGCCACGGAGGCGGTAAAATACGCGAATTGCCTTCATTGAAATTTTCCATGCCCTTGCTCTACTTTTTTTAGTCAAATATAAGGCAATATGTCTCAGGCTAACGCGTATAATTTTTTTTTGTCATAAATCCGTCCATCAAACGAGATACTGATTTTTGTATTCGTCTCATGGGCTGGAGAGGTTCCATCGTACTGTAGAATTTTTTTGAACCTAGGTAATTTCTAATGGGATTCTTGTATTGTATCTTGCACTTTCGAATACATTAGGTTTATCAAATATTACTTGAACATTGTTGGAAAGTCCACCTAAATAGAGGAATTTCTTGATGACTATTATATTTTCGAAACCCCGATACTTTCGACTCGCAGAGGGAGGACGATATTTGAGAGATATAGACTTAAATTCGTATGAGGTCTCTTTCGATATGATCAAAGTTTCTCCGTCCCCCTAGTAGGCTCAAATACTGCAGTATCTGATCCTAGGGAAGCGCGCTAACCAACTGCGTCATCGAGTCTCAATCAATGTCGGTGTTTCGTTTTAAAATAAGATAGGGTAGTGTTGAACGCTTAATGGCTCCGAGATATGTTCTTTTTCCAGCTGCTAGTTATATTATTAGGTTTTTCAGAAGATATTGGACGTTTGAAATGGCCGAAAAGTGTTGGAACAGTATGCAGGTGCTTTAAAGAATTTTGAGAGCCCTGAAGGTAAAGAAGGTAGATGATGGCCATTCACTCTTGACAATCAACATTAGAGAACAATTGTTGAGTAAAACTCACAGCAAATTGTACTCTCACATGTGCAGTTTCTCGTGCTCTTTTGACAATTACGGCTATTTGGGAAGCGTTGTGACAAAGCTAGAACTCGTTGAAGAAAAGTAAACGGATGTTGGGGCTTCCAAAGTAGATGTCGCTATTATAGATTATGTTGTTGAACTGGTTAGACGAAGTTCACGTCGTCTCTCTTGCGAACTCGTTTATTTTATTTCAGATCATATTCATTAGGGTAAATTATTACCACCTGTGTTCCATCGCAACTATTTTATTCTTAGTCAATATCATGAATGTTGACTTAGTTTCATGAATTATTCAGGTATAAGACGACCCCTACGACATAGATAATTTTTTTTCATTACATTTATTAAATCTGAGTAGATCAGGATGATAAATGGCATGCGTGTCAATATGGTCAAAACGTACTGGAATGAGATTTATAATTATATTGTTTCGTTCAAATTTTAATCTTTCATAAACGCGAATTTAGGAGAGCTGTTTCCGGTCTTCCCTCGACTAAAAACAAACACAAGTTTTAATGCACCCTAAAAATTTTTGTATTTACTGGATAATAATCTATAACAACATTGCACGTATGGTAACATAATTCCAAGGGATCAATGTATCTAGTTCAAATAGAGATAAATCCACTCGTACGTGAGGTTGTTAATTAAAAATTAGCACATTGGGGATGCAATTCAAGATTGCCAAGACATCTTGAGATACTGAAAGTGAAATATTCCATGAAACATTATTAAATATGGAATATGTAATTAGTGGTGCAAGGGTGCTTGTTACATGCAGATGGATGCGCTACGAAAAGGTGGATTTTGGAATTCAAGAGAGGCTCAGGGTTTTATTTGAGCACACGATACACATATCTGTATCTGCAGCAACGCTCGCGTGTTTTGAGGAAGTGGACTCGTAAGAGCCTTGTGAGGTTATGAAGCGTGTGCGCAGCCCTTCTGAATCAGAAAGGAAGTTGCGTGAGGCGCGCACAACCTTCCTGACAAAGACTTGGCATCCGTGAACTTTTGTAATCTGTACAAGTTCGGTGGGCAGCTGCTACCTTGCTTGCTGCAGGCGTTGAGGTCGGGTTTTTAACAGTAAAATAACCATTTTGAATTAAATTTATATGAAGCCTAGTTTTAAATTCGGATGAAACTATAGTGTATAAATAATCATGAATCAATATGCAAGTTATCCATACTAATATTCATCTAAAATATCGAAAGAACGAATTTTATTTAAACAAAAAATTAAAGAGTAAAATTCGGTGGACCTATAGGATAAAGGGAGGATGCCCTCGCTCGTTTAGAAGCTGTTAGGTGTTACGGTTTCTGCGCCGACCTTCGGCGCGTTCAAAGTAACGGTTTTTTTTTCGGCGGCGATAGTGCCTTCTTTGAACATGAATTTGATTATGTACTCGCTCTTCCTTTATTGATGATCAATATATTTATTTGTGTTTATCCGCGTGTTCGGCCTGAACAAAACACTTTTTTTTTCTTATTTAATAATGAGTTTAATCGCGTGAATTATTTTTCTGGAACTAATAGGGAAGAAGCAAGTATTCTGTATCTTTCCTTGAAGGTCATGAAAATACGATTGCAAAATCAAATTTCAGACAAGAACTCCTGGAACGGTCATTATTTTCTGAACCTAATACTTATAGCAAATCTATTAGCCGCGTATTATTCGGGTAACGTGCGATACCGTGAAAATCTCTTTTTGGGCAAAGGAAGTTTTTTTTAGCTATGAACTAAGTGGAAAATGTATCTAGATAATCTTAATGTTTCAGTTCAACGCTCAAAGAATCTTCAACCTAGACTCAAACTTAGGTTAACTACGCATGACTCCTCCAAATTTAGAACGAGCTTTTAAACTAGTTGCCCTTATGAATTCGAGCTCCCGGCTTTGGTTTACTAGACCAGCGCTCTTAACACCTGAGTTATGGAGGCAGGTCGCTAGGGGAAGTATCGAAGCTTATGAAGTGTAGGACTTCGTATAAAGTAGCATGGATTCACAGGAACAAAGAATCGCATTTAAGAAAAAACAAACGCGTGTCGCTTAACCAATTCATAATTAGCGTATTTCTCGAGAAATATGTGTAATAGCTAATAATCATCGTTTTCAGCCTAAAGCTCCCCAAAAATTTCTTGTCTTGAGAGAGAAAAATAACGCCCCCGGGTGGGCTCGAACCACCAACCTTTCGGTTAACAGCCGAACGCGCTAACCGATTGCGCCACGGAGGCGCAGTATTGATGAAAATGCTGTTCATTTGGATGTTTATTTCTGTATTTAGGAATATAGCCGCGTGTAATTTAATGTGTTGACACACGTATGTTAAAAATAAGATGCACTTGCTCAAGTTTAGATGTAACAAGAGACAAGTGTCGACGTATAATTTGGAAGAAAAAAATCGTCAACGCTAGAACGAGAACGTTTCTTTTCAGAAATCTCTGCGAAGTAATACTGCGGCGTAAAGCCTAAAAGTTGAAGGTGCGTCCCATGCATTGAATGAAGATGTGATGAGCGAGATGCCAGTTATCCTTGCCCCTAAGCATTTTACCCTATTTTCTAACTTGAATTGTTTCTACTTGAGCATTTCTTGGTGAATATTGACTAAGGAAGCTTCTGATCATTTCATGATTATTCCAGACTTATCCTAGATTCATTTGAAACCATTCTGTGTCCAGGAAGTAGCGTCTCTAGAGCACCATATCGAGAAAGCTCAGGTTTTTCTGTTGACAGATCGGTCAAAACTTCTGACAAGCTGGTGCCTATTCTATCACGTCCCATGTCGCAGCCTGACGCCTTTTGATGTTAAAGAGGAGCCTTACTTGTACAAAATATGATTCGCGTTTGAAGTCGCTAACTTTAAGCCCTAAAGGGTTTCCGTCCTCATCATGAGCAGACGTGAAAATTATCCCCTTGAACGAATGATCTCTAAATTTCACTATTGATTAAGAGTGCGCCTCGCATGTTAAATTTTCACCACTGAAGTACAATATCCCATTTGGCATATCTCGGACTGCAGTTTATTTCCGCAACTCCTGTAGCTCAAGTCGAGTACTCGTGTATTGAACTAAGTTATCTCTCGTCTTTTCTTTGCATAGCATTTCAGGGTCCGCATCTGTTCACGATTTTTGGATTGGTGAAGATGTGGTACGATTATGTCACGATTCGTCGTGCTTCTTAAGGAGAGTGGTAATGACTTGGCCAACTAGTTGGCTCAATGCCTGTTTGTGATGTGATGAAATTAGAAACATGAATTTTTTTGGTGGGTAATAAGGCCAGAAAATGGAAAGCGCGCATAACAATGTAAATATTTGAAGAATAAACCTCAATGGGAGAGAGTTCTCGGTCGGAGAACAACACACAAATTTCCAAAATATCAGTGAAGTGGGAGCTATGGTGCTCGAAGGAAATTACTTTAGAGGAAGTTCCTCGAGACTGGTCTAACGGGTTAACCACGAAAATTCCAGCAAGTGCACAGGAACCATACATACACAGAGCTGTAGGCGGGACTTTGAACACTTGAGCGTAACACAAGGCAGTTACAAATGGCTAAACTGGGTCAAACTGGGAGTTACTCGGCAGTAGATTTTTGGACAAGTAGACTTTAAGTCGCCAATCAAGAAAGAGGGCAGAAAAACGCGTGTCACTCAGAAAGTTGACATCCTCAAGCGTGATATCAGGGAGTTCGATTTTGGTAGCTGCAGGTTCTGGGCCGCGCCCGGGACGCCCTTGCGGGCGTCTGGCCCGCACTGAGTACGAATTTCGAACGTGCCCTCAGTAAGCAACGGAAATGGAGACGTTCAAGTAACCTGCAACTTATTAAACATCACATTTGACACGTTTTTCGGAAAATGCATACAATATTGTCCTGCAGTTAAGTGTCCCTGAGTTTGCAACACCGTCTTGCAGCGTCATATATATTCGTCCAGCCGGGAGTTCAAGTACTTTCGGAGCATCGTTTGCCTCAAAATTACCCGCGTAGTCTTAAGCTACCCTGAACCGCAATACATCGTCAGTCGAAGTTGCATCATCGGGCCGCTACAACCAGAAGCCACACGCACATCGCCAGAATCGCAGCAGCCAGGAAGTAATTCGAGCGTCTAAATTGAGTGAAGAATAGAGCGTGAGGAATCGGCAGTCTTTGGCGCGCAGAACAATATGCAGCGGCACAACACGAGCAGGACGATGAGTGGAGCGCAAGTCAGCGGTTTCATAGCCATAGCTGGCTGGGTACTACTACATGGCCATCGCATCACGCGGGAAGCAGCAGTTAGAGCACCTCAGTGTAGTTAACACACGTCAACGAAAGTAAGTGCGCGAGTGATTCACAGGAATGCAATTGCGATTGTGTTAGAGTTCGAGGTAAATTGTATTGTTTAATTTTTGGTTGGACTGTTGAATTTGATGTCTGCGGTATTAGATTTCTGTAACGCAACATGCTTTGTGACCTTTGCTAGCGCTTTATTAGAGTGACCTGCTCACCTAATTCATCAGTGCTCACATCTCATTTAATTCTCGTTGATCATGTCCTCGCCTTTCCATTCTCCTATTATTTGCAAATTTGATTTCCCGTGATATTATTACAATAGGGAATGTGTTAAATTTAATTTTTTTTGTCCATTACTTCTGTAGGTCATAAGGTGCACTCATAAATGCATGCGAGAGGTATGAAGCGACCTCTCAAACCTTAACGAATACCATTACCAGTGTCCCGTCACACCATGCTAATTCGACATTGGAGAGTCCTTTGATGTAAATTAATTTATTTATCCTTATTAGTTGCAATTAAAATAACAATCAGCATTCATCACATCCTTTTCATAATTCTATGCTATGAAATAAATGTCAAGAATGAATCAAGATAATGCACATGTAAATTACTTCCTTTAATTGGTCACGAGAAAATTTCTATATTCCACACTGCCTTATTGCTTGCCGGAATTCCTATGCGGCAAATCAGTATTTGAAGTCGACAATTAGTTAATTTCAAATAGCAACGGTGGAAGATTCATTTTAATTATAGGCTGTAACATACGTTAAGGCTCTAATAAAACTTCCACCTAGATGCCTTCAGGGAGAATCGAACTCCCGGCCTCTGGTTTACTAGACCAGCGCTCTAACCCCTGAGCTATGAAGGCAGTTATAAGTAAGATGAAGTCGATATTAGGATTTGTTAAATTTAGACTATTTTATGCATAAAATTCTCATTGGTGTCATAGAAGTTTTTTTAATATGAACGTGAGCCAAAGGGAAAAGTAAGAGAAGTGAAGAAACCTTCTTCTAAAAGAATTAACACACAGTTCAATGTATTTCTTTTATAATGCCTCATAATTAGTTCAAATAGTGACAGGGCCACCTAAGTTTTTGTGATGAATGTGAAATTTATTCCTCCTTTCCCAGAAGAAACCCGAGAGAGTGACCGTAACTCTTTTCACATACGTCGATTTTTGGTATGGAATAAGCAAGATATCTCAGGCAAACGATACTTTATTCTTACAAAATTGTCCACTTTCGTTGAACATAGTTAGATATAAAAAAATACGTAACGTTTACGTTATGGGACTCCAAAAACTCATTTAAGGTAAATTCGAAAAATGCATGCTAACCATGGAAACTTAACACGTTGCACACCACCTCAATACAGATGTATACGATATAAGAAACGCCTCCGTGGCGCAATTGGTTAGCGCGTTCGGCTGTTAACCGAAAGGTTGGTGGTTCGAGCCCACCCGGGGGCGATGTGTTTTTGAAATAGTAATAGTTTCAAATGTTGGATTTTCAAATAAATTTCTCTTCCGTGGGGGCATAGTAGGAATTACAAGAACTCCGTTTCACTAAAATCTAATCTTTTAAAACTTATTTCACGTCTAATGCATCGAATAATATTTGCTAAACTTTTATACAATAGAGTGTAGGATGTTATTCAAGAAATCTGCCAAAAAGTACACGGTTTCAAAAAAATTCTATGGTGCAGAGAGACAATCTGCCTGCATCGGGCTAAATGTAAATAGGAATCAAGACTTGGCTATCAGAACGGAATAACACCATGTGATTGTCACTGCCACTAGTTTCTCGGTGAAAAACGAAAAAAATAAATTCCAATTAAGGGAATTACTTCACGTAGACGCCTCCGTGGCGCAATCGGTTAGCGCGTTCGGCTGTTAACCGAAAGGTTGGTGGTTCGAGCCCACCCGGGGGCGGAATGATTTTAGTTTGTGGATTCGATTTCCAAATACAAGTCTGACTTGAGATGCTATCAACTCCGTGTTGTGACCAGAATTCATTTGAGTGCTGTACTGCCATATCTTCGTTCTCTAGATCACAGGCACAAGACACAAGTCCCTCAGGCCTATCTTAACTGAGGTAACTTAATCAGATGCTCGCTGAAAAGACATTGACAGCGTGGTTGAATATTTTCCTATACACAGAAATAGTGTACAAACCTTAAACGTATAGGATTTAAATTTCTACTCAATTGAGTTCGCGAGGCTGCGGCATTTTTTTCGTGCAAAGTTAAATGCTGCCTCATCCATCGTCAAAAAATAATCTATCAAATTAAAAAAAAACTTTCAAATGAACACCAGCATCGATAGAATATCGCCTCCGTGGCGCAATCGGTTAGCGCGTTCGGCTGTTAACCGAAAGGTTGGTGGTTCGAGCCCACCCGGGGGCGGTGGTATTTTACTTAGTCGATCCCACACTGCTTGAGGTGCAATCACCTCGGTATTCTACCCATACAATCCGCTTATGACCGCCCTATCCTCATTCCGCAGATCCTGGCTTGACTCGTACTATAACGCTTACTCTGCTGCCAGGTGCAATAAAGACGTGCGAAAGCTAATCAAAGAGATTGTCATTTTGAATGTTGATGTACATCAATGTTGTTACTGTTAAATCCCTCGAGTTTACGAAGCCATTTAACTAATGTTTATAAAAAGTAATTTGGATTCTATTTAATGAATAAAATAAAGAAGTACGTTCACGCTGTTATACATAACTTTAAACAGACATGAGCAGGTGCTTATGGTGTAGTGGTTATCACGTCTGTCTAACAAACACACAGAAGGTCCCTGGTTCGAGCCCAGGTAAGCACATAGATTTTGCCTAACCAATTTCTATTCAAGAATGATGGATTGAGCCGAAGGGATAAATTGTTCACCAAAGTTTTTCGACGATTAGTGTGCAGTTATTGTCAAATTTGTATCAGGTTCAATCTAATTTAATGTTGTGATCAGAATACAGCAAATTCAAGTTAACACATGTCTCGCAGCTATCATGTGCTTATGGTGTAGTGGTTATCACGTCTGTCCAACACACAGAAGGTCCCTGGTTCGAGCCCAGGTAAGCACATAGGTTTTGCCTAACTAATTTCTATTCTATGATCAATTGAACCGAAAGGACCAATTTTTTCCATAAATGTTTTTGACAATTAGTGTGCAGTTGTCTTTCTTGGGTCTGGTTCAATCTAATTTTATTCATCAAAAGTTACTTTGTTTGGAATTATGAATACATTATACGATTAATTTAGCTCTCGTGTTTTGGCAAAGTAAGAATAACGGATAGAGAATAGGAGTAAAAATATTCATCTATTTCGAGTTTTTCTTGATTATGTATGAAGTAATTTTCCCTTAATCTATATCTGAAAGTGTTGGAGGCAATTCAAGAAATTCGTCAAAATTAATTCACCTTCAAAAAATGCCGTAACTTAGAAGGATTTCCCCGGCTTTCAATGGCAAACAGGACTCGCAATGTAGGCGGTGTTGAAAAAAAAAACTAAAAATGCAATGAATTTCTAATGAAGGTCGTTGCTATCAAAATATCGCCTCCGTGGCGCAATTGGTTAGCGCGTTCGGCTGTTAACCGAAAGGTTGGTGGTTCGAGCCCACCCGGGGGCGTAGTATTTTTGAAAAATAGATTTCAGGTTGTAATTCAACGGTATTATTATGCCTGCCATAGGTAACATGTATTATCTGTGGAGGAGGGATTAATGAAATTCTGCTCGGTTTGATTCGACTGTTATATTGTTTATCATACGGAGAGCGTGGGTAGCATGTAGTCATAGCTTGTAGTCTGAAGATTAAATTTAGTAAATTGAAGAATATGAAGAGGATTTGCTAAAATCACCTAGAAGAAGGCACGCGGGTACTCGGAAGAACTGATTTAACTTATCCTTGGAGACAAGTGGCGGGTTACAGACATGCTAGTAATTTGCAAATCATTCCATATTACCCGGTACCTATGAGCTACGAATTTCTCCACTAGCGTTCCGTCGTCAATTACTGGTGAAGTCGCTGTGAAGCATCTCAACGTATCACCAATTTTGGCACTTCATGGAAGGACCCCTCAGTTGTTGGCTTGGTAGCATGCCAACATTCAAACCGATAACTCAATTATCGGTACCCTCGGTTTGATTAGCTACTTTAGATCAACGCTAATGCGCTCGTCATTGTGTATTAAAACCAGCAGTTAATAGCTCTTTCTACGACTGCATTCCTCTTATAAAAAGTTTGCTCATTATCAGTACAATAGTCATTATTTATTAATCGTGTCAATGCAATCATTTCTTCTGTAAGCATTGTTCCTTTAGTTTCCAAACTCGTCCTAGTTTATCACACCAATTTCCGTTCTATGTACGACGAACATAATCTCGCCCTAGTTCATTCTTCAATATTAAAGAATATCAAACGCTAGAAACGGCCCAAAACAGATCTAGGAAGAACTCCATCTTCTATGTAAAGGAGTTCAGATTATGAGTCACCAGTTACAAGGTATCTTGTGTCAGGTACTGACGAATCCTGGAGTGGATCAAAGGGACCGCTCCACCTCTCCTAGGCATTACAAGGGGGCTCATGCTATGTTATGGCCCTCTCTCACCATGTGAAGTCCTATCAGGCAACCTATTTTAGGGATATTTAATAAGAATGCCATAACTGTGCATTTTTCGGGAAATGCACGAATAATTAATACACTTGCAGGTTAAAAGTTATGTGCTTACCTGGGCTCGAACCAGGGACCTTCTGTGTGTT
>VOMN01062510.1:0-14435 GCA_014899125.1 Orchestia grillus
CACCACCTCTGCCACCTGTCCCCTACAGCACCACCTTTGCCACCTGTCCCCCACAGCACCACCTCTGCCACCTGTCCCCTACAGCACCTCTTCTGCAATCCGTACTCCACAGCACCACCTCTGCAATCTGTACTCCACAGCACCACCTCTGCAATCTGTACTCCACAGCACCACCTCTGCCACCTGTACTCCACAGCAGTGTCCACAATGGGAGCTCAGCACCTCTAGTGCTGCAGTGACATAGTTACATTCACTTCGACGTCTGTGGAGGTTTGTCTTTCGTCGAGGGCTTTGAATGTGTGAAAATGATCTTCTTCAGTTTGCTTCACCTTGGAATATCCTAGAAAGCTAAACTAAGTTTTAAAGACGAAGGCATGACTAAGATGTGTGTGCTGTGCAACAGTGGAGTGGATGAAACAATTGAGCATTTTGTTCTTGTATGTAGTAAGTATGAATGTGAAAGAGAAGCTTTAATGAATGTAGTTTACGTACAGTATGGAGTAGTAGTTCAGGGGTGTGTCAGAAGTGCCGAAGATGATATGGGTGGAAGTTATCTTGTAGGAATGGATGAAGAGAGTAATTTGATGGTTGTTGATGGTATGAAGAATTTCTTGGTAATATCATGGAAGAAAAGGTATGGATAGGTAGTGTTTGGTGGACTTTCGTAAGTTGAGTTGACCTTTCACGCATGAGGGTATCTTTCTTTTTGACGAACTAGATTACCTGATGACATTCTCTCTTGGTTGGAAATTGCTTATGACATGGAGTACCTCATACTCTGAGAAGTCTATTGATGAGGCTGGTTCACAGCCAACGGGGCCAGAAAACCCACTTGTGTGTACAATGAGTGAATTTTTAGAGGGAATTTATTGGCCGAAATAAGGCCCCGACTGATGTTGTCCCTCGTATCAAGTTAAAGTTCAAGTACTCGTGGGAAATTTGTATTAGTGGCTCACGTTCTGCCTATGATTACTGGCGAAAATTTCTAGACCGAACTTAATAGCTCACTACTGGGTCAAATGAACCCAACATCGATCTCTAGGCTCAAAAAATTCAGAGTCTGAGAAGCTCTCACGAAGAATCAACACCGAATCGACCCTTTTCATAGTCATAATGTCAGTTTTGGAAGTGAGTAATGAGTAGAGTCCATTACGACCAGCAAACTGAGTTTTAGGTCAACGTTTGTCTCTGTCTACCAGCAGATTGCAGTCATCCCTTCCTGTTTGTGAGGTCAGAGAGAGGCAGACTCTGCAGCCACCATGTTCCGTTTGTGAGGTCAGAGAGAGGCAGACTCTGCAGCCACCATGTTCTGTTTGTGAGGTCAGAGAGAGGCAGACTCGGGAGCAGCTTCAGCATGAAGCAGCCCCAGCAGCCATGCGGTGCAGCTTCATTGCGTGCCAATATGTCGGGCAATATGTTGCTCCCTGCGACGCTGACTGCGGCCCTATATTGCTATTGCATTAGGCCGAGCACACGCCAAAAATGTGTGCCCCTTTATGATTGCAGAAGCCCTCTGATTTATAGGACACAATCGGCAACGACAGTCACCTGAAAATATTATTGCACACTTTGCTTTTACGGCCCAAGCCTGCCAACGTCTCCTGGAGAATACGAATGTAAATAGAAGCGACTGCCGAGTCTGTGGAATATTGAAAGAACTTCCTAAGCAATGTGTCGAAAGTACAGTATCTTTTTCTGGCTGCATTCAAGCGGCTTGGAACACAGTATCTTGGAATGGGACGCTGAAAAAAGCTAGAGCTCTTTTAGAAAAAGAACGTACAAATACCCCAAGTAAATGCAGTAGCACTGAAGAATGTTGGGTATAAGAGAACAATTCCTGAAATGTATCAAAAACACTTTGAACTTATTGATAGATTTTGTAGAAAGTTTCCTACACATATACAAGAATTACAAGCTAATGAATCTATTAAGACGTCCTAGCACAGCTTCTCGTCAGATATCCAGAATTCTATTGATTATAAAGCTAAGAAAAAGCCAAAGTACAATATATGTCCCTGACGCATATTTTTACCTTCACTGATTTGTTTAGTAAAATCTACCGGAATTATCAGTGCTTCATCAGAAAATAAATGAATCGAAGTAATAGCAAAATTAAGTCTTCATCATCGACATAGAAAATTGAAAACTAACTATCATACTTTTTAAATTTAACTGAGCCAGTGGACTCGTTTGTCGTAAAAATTTGTTTTATAGACACGATGTATCCCCAACTACAGTACTGATATCACAGTCGCTGTGGCGCAAGTGGTAGCGTGCTCGCCTTCTAGTCAGGAAGACCTGGGTTCAATACCCCAGGGCGGAGTTCTTACGCGTCAAAGGAAGATAAAATGCGACTAGCCTAAAAACGGCGGCACATCAGTGTGGCCTAGGACGTGGTGCACGAAAAAATTCCAAAGTATCCAAGGAGTGATCGCTGTCACGAAATAAAGTAACGAATTGAGTTAGATCGTGGGTGAGAATATTTTTTCAATGGAAGACCACCCGTTCTTCCATTCATTTTTATTTCCTATCAAACATCCAAAGCTAACGAAAATATTTCATTGAGTGGATACTTTGGAAGTCCCAATGAATCGTTGCAATGATACGATGGAAAACCTTCTTCAATCATTGAGATGAGTTTTGAACTTCTGCCTTATTTTATTATTGAAGAGTGTGCTCGGTTATAAACAAGCAAGCAAGCAAAAAAGCAAGCAAGCAAGCACGCAAGCATGATAATCAGAGTTTAGTATTATACAGAAGAACTCTTTAACAATGCACTTCAAGAAAGAAAAAAATCATAAATTTTTCTTCTGCAAATTGAGAAAGAAAATGACATGTGCTTGGGTTTTATTGTTTTCTTGAAAAAGAATCGTTCTATAGGGTTCTTGTTTAAAGGGTGGTGAAATAGTATCTAGTTAATTACATCTAGTTATTTATTGATGGTTGTGTTTCCTCCTCGTATGATTGGCGCAAACTAGCAACTTACGCGCTACTGCTACGAATATGTAAGAAAATAAAAATATAAGTTATACCTTAAATATCTTACTGTGTATCTTTTAATCAATATACTGACACTATTTTCAGTGAAACAAATTTAGAATGTTTTAATATCTATTAACATTTTGAAACATATTCTTCCGTTTGAAGTACTGTTTTGATTTTCAAAGCTAAATTTAATATTATTCAAATTCAACAAATTAATTTATTTTCGTGCATTTTTAATTTCTTTTGATGTTCACTTATCTCACACCTAGACCTTCCATGGACTAGTTTTCCATATCTTCTGATTCGAAAGCTCGAGGATGTTAAATGCAGACGACAATGCCAATGATGTCATCAATTTAAACTTCCCGTCAGAGCAATTTACTGTAAAATCAGCGCAGGGCTCAGACAGTATTTTCGTGCGTTATTTGCCGTGATGCCCCACGTACACACGCGGCTGTGCGCATAACGACGCCTGCCTGCAGTCCAATAATTCAATACCGTGAAATTGGACATCTTTTGGCGAGGCGGCGCCGGCGCGCGCCCCCATTCTCCGTCCAACAATAAACGCCGGCCAAATGTATTCCTCTCGGACCAAGTGATCAAACAAGCGCTCGCGTTCACAGCCTCCTATCGCATATCCAAAACTCAATCACCTCAAGTATTGTAATTCATCGGCTGAGCTCAAAAGTAAATATGCAGATCAAATCCGACGGCGCCCCCCACTGCTCAATCCTTTTGACCTGATGCTAAGCAGAATAATCTTTGCGACTCTCGCACGAGTGTCGTCTGCTAAAAAGCGTCGCATTAAAAAGAGATGCTCGTATGCCCTTGATTATGTATTGCGAAGGGAGGAGCGGAGCCACTGCAAAGCGAGGCCAAATTGATCAAACACGGCCTTCCAATAAAAGTTCGGCAGTCAGATATCGTCCCGAGACTCTCCTCCTCCGTAGAGTTTAGGCAAACAACGATCAATGGGTTGAGGGAACGAGTGGAATCCAATCTTTGTGACGACCAAAACAATTGACGAGACCCCCGCCACTCGTCATTCTTGGCATCATTCTTTTTAATCAACGGATTCCTTGCTGATCCAGTGCTCTTCAAACTATGCACCCTTATAACTCACCGGTGTTTTCCGGCTTCTAATAGTATGCTATATTTCTGAACTATTTTTCCAATTGAACCTTTGGTTACGATCCGAACAGAGAGTTGAACTTTGGTATTGTGATCAAAGTAATCCCAGAAAAAAAATTATCAAATTTTCCCATTATTGGATTTTAAAACGCAGAAAGTTTTACCTAGCATACATAAGAGCAGATAGTTTTTTTGTAATGTTCAGTTTGCCCAATGACCTGTTAACGGTGTCGTTTGCAATATTATATGTGAAACAGGAATTCGAAAATTTATGAGGCAGATATCTAACACCAATTGAAGTTATTGTTACTATCTCATTTTCCTCTCGTAATTTGCACGGCTTCATGCGTATAAATCATGATACCTAGGGTCTTCATTTAATAAAAATTAATCGCATTATGTAAACCTTTTCGAAATGAGCAAGGCTTGCAAAGTATCTTCGGAACTGGTCTTCATTGAGATGAAAATCTCAACATCACAAACAATTTTGTTTGTACAGTATATGTATATCACATGACCGCAAAAATTCTGACGATTTTTCATATCCATTGCGGAATGACGCCTGAAAACCCGTCGGAATGACGCTTAAAAACCCGTCCATGTGAGTCACAAGCTGCTGTGACGTCAACCAACGATCTCCTGTGTAGCATAAACTTCTTAATTCCAGAGTCTCATGGGAAAAAATATAAGATATTTTGCACTAGTGAATCATAAAAGCATCGCTGTTTTGCAAGCCAACTCGCAAACACACATTGCTAGTCTCCAATGCAGAGGTATTAACCTTGGTTGGGAAGTGGTACCACACCTTCCATGTCCGTTTGATTTGTCTCGTAAGGATTATATCACCTCTCTCTGTCTTTGGAAAGTTTCAACGTAGCAATATAATAAATACTGAATAAATGCTTGAGTTAAAGCTTCTGAATATTTATCGTTAAAGTCTAGGAAGTTTAATGGAATAAATATATTTAAACTTATCAGTCGTTGGGAAAGATCTCAGGTATGAGTGAATGCTACATTCATGAATGAAATTTCATGTGTTTCTTTTGTTCTGCTACATTTCTTCGTACATCCATTACTTAAAAAGATAAAGGATATGTTTTGCAAAAAGAAGATGTAGCCGGCTTACATACTGCCGGTATGTATTTACTATGGTAAATAAATGCTACTTGCAGGAGTGAAGCTTCTCGATAAATGTTAAAGTTTAAACATTGTGACCACTTTCATTACACTTTACACGTGAGTGAACTCGAAGCATTACACCAAAATAAACCAAGAATATCCTGCTGAAATGAAACATAAACATCACTTTACAATGAGCCAAAAACATCACACTACACTGAGATGGCGAAGAGGAGATGAGCAAAGGGCAGCATTCACTCAGTCCAGCATGAGAGCTGGACGGCTAGAGTTGTGCAGTTGACATCGCGGATGCGTCATAGCTCTTTCTTCCGAATGATCTGTAATGGAAAACTGGCCGTCCAGTCGTCTTGTTCCGGCAGATCCTCGGAAAATTTGCATAGGGCAGGACTCAAGCTTGGTTTTTGCATCAGATCTCGAGGGGACTCGAATGTAGAAGCGACGTCAGTTTTTTCCAGACCACCACGTATTTTGGGGAGCGGATTTAGAGACGGAACAGGAAAAGAAGTAGGCATTCGTGAAAAAAAGAGATCCATTTATGAACACTCACTTCGTGATTCTAGGTGAAGTCAGAGTTTACATTTCAAATGGTGCGCAAAAACGCAACCATCAATGGTTTCCCATACGTCAGATGATGCTACAAGGAACAAAGGAACAATATGCCCAGGTGAGGACTTCAGTCTGAAATGTGAACCATCTTTCTGGGAAAAAGAAGAACAAAGAGCAAAAGACCACCTCGCTCTGTGGGGCAGGACTGCAGAAGGGCGCGGCAGCCAAGTAACGCCCTGAGAGAGTGCTTGCGACGCCAATCTTTCTCAAGTCTTTGGGAACAATGAGAACTGTACAAGTTGGAACCCGATTAAAACTTCTGATGAAACGAGATTCCCGTCAAAGCGAAGGTACTGAGGAATATGCTAAATATTTACTCTTTTGCTTGAGCTTCGGTTAAGAGGAAATTGGAAAGGAAAACTTTCTAGAAGTTTAGGTAATTTTCTTTTGAGCAAAACCTTTGGACTGATGTGACGCCAAAGTTTTAAGAAGCTTCAAATTGAAGGTCCTGCCTGAGAAAATAATCTGAACAAGTAAGCAGTCTTGAGAGACGCTGCGGAGTGTCGCCCAATGCTGTTTTTTGAACTCTTTTAATACTGTCGGAAGATTGATTCGCTCTGAAAATCAACAACGGACGACTACGCGACTGCTACTGTTTGTACTGCAATTATACAGTTAGCAATTTAACATGGAAAATTATAAATGCAGCGGTTTGACAAAAAACACTCACTATTCTGTGAATATCACTTACTTTTTCAACCCAACATTTCTGTCTATGTATTACTAACACTCTACGTATATGTTGGCTACTTGAAACCTCAACTCGTTTACTGTACAATTCGAAATGCCATGTCCCAGTCCAACTTTTTCGGTGGGGCTTCTAAAAATAGCTACAGTTTTGGAATCTCAAAAATCTTTCTCAGTTATTTTGCAAATTTATCGATGGGTAGGCGCAAAAGTTGAACTGGGAAATTTGTGCTTTCAATTTAGACAAAATAACGTGTTACTTGGCAGCCTTCAAAAATTAGACAGGGTAATTTGTGCTCTTAATTTAGACGAAATAACGAGTTACTTGGCAAACTTCAGAAGAGGACAATTCATTGCTGCTCAGTTAACAGAGGAATAATTCTTGAGAGCAAATCGCTATATTTTCCAGTGAAATTTCGTCGACGAGGTAGAAAATAACAACGAACGTAACAGAACCTCGAAACTTACATTTTGCTTCGAAGATGAAACGTCATACTGGAAAGAGTGAAATATCTTTCGTTGGAGTCAGGGGCAGGTAACTTTGCGATGGGTTCAAGCACATCAAAAAGTTATGTAGATTGATTCAATGATATAGATTTTAATACCAAAACTCACACTAACTGTGGTATAAAATGTTTCGAGAAGAAATTTCTCTATCACGTACAATATTAAAAATAATTGGTTGCTCCCTTTCGGTTACTAAAATTTTTTTGGCCGTGCATTAGAATATAAGTAAAAAATTATTTTTTAAATTGTCTCAATCAAATTAATTGCTAAACTGTTTTTCCTTCAAGTTGCTTTTTAGTTTTTCCTTCAAGTTGCTTTTTAGTTTTTCCTTCAAGTTGCTTTTTAGTTTTACCTTGCATTTTTTATTATAACTTCCCTCAAAGATTTCTTTCGGACTCAACGTTCATATTTGAGTGGCAACCAACACCGCCCTCAAAAGAGCAAAGTGCCCTTTAGAGAACACGTATCAGCACCGAACCCCACGCTGTGACGTGTGTAGGTACACAGGGAACAGCTTGAGACACCTCTTCAGCGGCTATATTCATATTATTTCATTTCCTCTAACACAGAGAAACGCTGTACTTTCCGCAATCATCACTTGATATCAAAGGTGTTGCTAAACAAACTTTGATTATTCTTTATTAACATTCAACGTCTTTTTTTCAAACGATTTGATGGGCAACAATGAAACTCAGGAAATTTTCGAGTGCTCACTTTACGTCACCTTAACATTCATTTCTTCTCAAATTATCACTTATTTGTTGAAATAACCTAACGATGGAATTCCTCTAATCCCTTATGTCATCACAATTTCCATTCTATCATTCTTCACGCACCACCAGTTGCCCTGAGAATTCAGCCAACTACACGCACCAAGAGCTGCCCTGAGCATTCAGCCAACTACACGCACCACCAGCTGCCTTGAATATTCAGCCAACTACACGCACCACCAGCTGCCTTGAATATTCAGCTAACTTCATGCACCACCAGCTGCCCTGAGCATTCAGCCAACCTCCAGCTCACTGAACGTTTTGCACCACTCATTGCGTTTTTCACTCGTATTCTCTCCACTCCCCCAGTTTGGCTCCGTCCCCATCAAGTTGAGCTGAGAATGAATTACAGTTTCCCGTAAGCAAAGGTCATCAGAGGGATTAAGCTCAATTGACTTACAAACTATGATTAGGGTAAATTTTCGAAGGAAGAAAGCTGAGGGGCCTCTCTTTTTAGGTCAGTATATTTTTATATATTTGTATTCTTCTTTCGTGATGTCGGACGAAAAACATCCCCGCGTACCTGCATTGGGCCTGAATTATTGGAGTAGAGTTCCACTGCCACGAGGTTTCCCCACAAAATTCAGCCATCGAACGATGCTTTTTCTCTTACCAGCGACGAGACCTTGGCAAGGATCAACGTAATTGCCCAAGTACTACACGGTCACATTCTGAAGAACAAAAGAGAGAGAAAGTAGAATATTTTTTCTCAAGAAATTTATTCAGTTTTGGATAACAATCGACGTCTACGCAAAAGAGAAGCCACTTGAGCGGACTACTCGTTGTGAGGTGGCTGTGGCCCAGCAAAGATAGAGTGGTGAGCCCCATTCTATGATACGGCATCAGACTATACAAGTCACTTCAGAGGCTACTCGAGCGCTCCATAGAGACATTGAAACCCTCTTGTTGGCTCTCGGTTTTATAGGAAGTTATTTTGAGATGTCAAAGGGTTCTCGAGTCACACAATAGCTGTGGAGTGGCAATTGGAGGGAGGGCGCAGTTCTTGGCTCAGCTGCCCTTGCGTTTGTCTCGAGCATTTACAGGCCCTTTTGTCTTAGCGGTGGTTCTCCACTGTACACTGGTCCAGCTGCTTCTCACCAAACCAGCGTGCCACGTTTTCTCACTGGACGTTTGGTGCGCGGCATTCAGAGCTTAGTCACCCAGGATTGGTACAGTAGCAAAAACTCATTCCGTTGGATATTGAAAGCGAAGCCAATAACTCAATCGGACAGAATTGTTTGAGGAAGATCCAAATCCCCACCTGTAACTACACCTCTGCCGGGTTGACCAAAAATTAACAACTCTTACTCAAATTTCAGCTTCGATTGTTGTAAGATTTTTGAACCTTTCTTAAAACAGGGAAATGCTGTCGATTTTTAAACTTACGATAATGAATAAAGGGACGTCTTTGTCCGATATAATTGCACTTATTGTCTTAATAACATTTGACTCAGTATGAGACTCTACTTACCTTATCGCTGTACCGAAAAGCTTAGATTGGTGTTCTTTACGATGGAAGTCGTTAAGAAGGCTGAGATCTATTTTGTTTAAATAGAAGTGTAATAAAACCTAAAGCTTTCGAGGGTATACTTAGCTCTCAGTAGAACACTCTAAAAAGGTAAAACAACAAATATATTGTGAAACAGTTTAATGCAATGTTCTTAGAATATAACAAGAGAATCAACCTGAGAAATTAAAAAACTTAACAAGTATTTGAGGGGGTGCCGAACTGCCATGATCATTGAGTGATTGATTGTGCTTACGAAATAAAATACTTTCTAGCGTTCTTCTGTGATGGTGGATGATGATATTACTTGGAAGTTTGCTTTGGGTATGGGATGGCGTTCTTTTTTTTGAAGATTCTTTTTGAAGTCCAAAAATTACGCGGGCGCTTCGAAGTAATGCATTCTACGAACCATGCAGTGTCGCCGCAGTCAATTGACGGGGTGTGTATTCAACAGGCCTGAGATGAGAGGAGTGTTGTGCATGACGATCTCAAGCGAGGGCCAGAGTTCTCAGGAGGTCTCGGGAGTGTTGCCAGACCCATGCTCACTTACAACATCACCTCGGGAAATATTGCAAGAGTTACCTGCGTAACTCCTTGTCAATATTCAAGTATGATCGTTGGTGTCGAACTGCAGTTTTGACTGTGCAGAAAGCTTTTGTAATTGAAATCCGTATGAATTTATTTCAATTTCCAATTGAGTCTTAAGTATGGCTAAAGAATTAAGCTCAAAATTTAATGAATGTTATGTTGAACAGAAATGGCAGCACTCTAGAGTGGACAGGACGTGAAGACCCGTACATCTCCGAGGTATCCAAGGTATACGAGTACATATATTCAATTGCTTCCTTGCACAGTCACAGTTGATATAACGTTGATGAAAAAATAAATACATTTCTAAGATTGAATTTGATGTACAATTTGAAGAGGAATAAATTTATTTCTGTGATTAATTGTGATTCAAAATCGATGTAATTTGACTAAACAGTGAGTCTACAATTATTGCTAATAAAATAATATCAAAGACGATGAAGAAGTACGGAAATTTTCGACTTTGAATTCGATAACAACATAGAGTTTAATGCATCACGAAATACTAACAAAAAGAAAGGTTTTTCTATACGGGTGTAGCTTTCTATACAAATCTTCCCTGGTTCTAGGGAGCAAAAGAGTTTTGCTCCAAATATATTTTACCAACTTATTACTTTAGCAAAATATACGTTAGCATAAAATTAGTGATCGTTCGCATGCACGATGTTTTATTTAAAGAAATTCCTGTTACAGTACGCACAGGACGCACGAGCCAAATTTGTAAAATAATTACAGAATATCGGTGCTTTTACACAGTGTTTGTCCCGTCACTTATAACATCAATTATTATTACGGAACATATGGTCTCGAGTCACCAGAATACATACAAGGCTCTTGATGCACATAGTCGTCAGACCCAGTTCAAAGTGGGGAGGTGTGAGGGGGCAACTGGTCATGTATCCCTAGCCATTAGTGTCAATAAACTCTTCGACCATTTTACTTATTAACTCCTCGTAGGCAGTTATGCATCACACCGCTGAGGGGAACGGTACTCAGCCGAGAGGCGAGGGTTCAAAGGACAAAAATCAATGTAAGAGACTGGCGTTACGGAACACAGAGATTACACGCGGCGGAGCAGCTCGCTGAAAGTGCTAGGGCAACGCTGGGCGACTGACACCGACGTTCGCTTGTTCGTTCATCTGCACTGCAATTCAATTCATTACTTATAAATATACGTGCAAATTTCAAACAATTTATCTAACGCGTAAGAATTATCAAGTGATGAAAATGACTTTTATATTATTGCGCGTGTATAGTCGATCATGAGTTGGCTGTAAAATAACCTCCAGTGATTCATCACGTCCAAGTTTAGTCGCCGAGCATGCTTTCGAACACCCGACCAGCTGTTGCCGTCTGAAGCAGAGGGAAAATCTTTAATATTTAAACGACGCGTGAAATTCCCTTTGTATCGTCCGTGCCTCCGCCTCTTATTTGCTTATTATTTTTTCATGTCTACAGTTGAGTCAAATTAGTTGTGAACGACTATTGCTTTTGACTGATGAAGGGAGTGGATGCAAGAAGAGCTTCGGTTATGGGTTTCGGGGTGAATGAGCGAGGTGAGTAACGGTGTTGACTCAATGAAGAGATGAGTTATGTTTGTGAATACTTGAGGTAACCATTGGTGTTAAATGCGTGAGTGATGGTAGCAAATGGGCTGTTAGGTATTGAGGCTGACTGGATGGTTAGTTTGCTTAGTGACAGTGGAAGGGTGCTGAGGTGAGTTTTACTAGACAAGGAGCGTCGGGGTGGATGAATGTTTAGGTATTATTTTAAGGACAAAAACATAGTTGTACTGCTGAATGGTTGTACTGATGAGCTTTGGACGTCTAAGAGTGTTGGTGAAAAGCGAGAAGCTGAATAACTCTATGAATGAGTCACCCTAGCTTTGAGTACGGGATAGGATAAATGTTTGTGCTGGCAGCGCTCAGTCGGTGGGCCACACAGCGCCGAGTCCTGCAATGAGTTTTTAAGTTGCCAAGAACTGAAACGTTGGGACCGGTTTCATTTCAAGCCATTCATTTCAATCTGCTGAGAAATACGTATGAATATCAATTTTCAAAGATCCGGGACTGTGTTTGTCTCAGAAAAAGAGTCCGGGGAACTTACATGATGGAATGAGTGCGGAAAAATGTTCAGTTTAACTCTCAACATCCTCCGTGTCGTTATTTTATTCACATATTTTCAGACTCGATGCTCTAAACACGCATCGCAGAGTTACATTTCCTTAAATGAAACTCTTGAGGTGCGTGTTTAAGTTGTTCTTAAATATTCCAGACGCAAAGGAAGCACACGTAGAATAATTCTTGTATTGCACAGAGTTTTAGCTCGCGATCTGGTAGAATAATTCTTGTATTGCTCGCGATCTGGTAGAATAATTCTTGTATTGCTCACGATCTGGTAGAATAATTCTCGTATTGCGCAGAGTTTTATCTCGCGATCTGGTAGAATAATTCTTGTATTGTGCAGAGTTTTATCTCGCAATCTGGTAGAATAATTCTTGTATTGTGCAGAGTTTTATCTCGCGATCTGGTAGAATAATTCTTGAATAGCTCGTGATCTGGTAGAATAATACTTGTATTGCTCATGATCTTGGGAGAGTCGCTCTCTGAGACCCAGCAATAGCGGCACCAGTGGCGTGCACGCACAAAGTTCGCCGATGCAGCAACGTTTCTCTCACAGTCGTACGTGGCAGGCGGGCCGACGAGGCACACTGTAATTCCCAATTCGGCACTCAAGTTCAAAACAATGGAAGGCCGTGTCATAAATTTGAAGAAGCGCTTTAATGTGGCAGTCGATATGTCTGATGGATGGCTGGCTTCTGCCTCCTTAAGGGAAATAAGTTACTCTACTTGCAAGACGTTGTATTATGAGCCTGTCCATGATCGATGCCCCGAACAATGCGAGTGCCGTTCCCTCCAATTGAAACATACGTCTGGCGCGCATGATTTAGGCACCGCTGCCGCCAGATGCTGCTGGCCCAGGAACCAAGGCCCGGAGGAATCGCCTCAGCACCGTGCTTTGAGATAAGGAATTGTAGGCTGATGAAATCAGGCCTACACCTCTATTGATAACAAACGTATAGGCGCTTCAAGTCAATTATCTCCCAGTCTTTGGTGCTTGTAGTTATTCTCACGTTGAAGACAAATCGTGTTTTCTCAGCCTTCAAATCAAGCTTCTATCAGACTTACCAAGTCAGAAGGCTTGTGCAAAAGCTACGAGTATCAAGAGGAGTCTTAAAAAGCACAAAATGAATGTGATAAACTACTTAGAGTAACAAACCTTTATGGAACGTTCCCGAAATGGGACCTTTTTATAAGGTTGCAGCAGATATTCCGTACAAAGCAAAGAAAGCAAAATGCCGAATTATCGCCAAAATAATTTGGCGTGACAGGCTCACTCTCAGGATGAACCAATACTTCGAAAATGATCAAATCAGACGGCACCACACGTCTACTAGCATTTCAACGTTTTGAGCCTCACGGGTAATATTTTTGATCAGCTTCGAGCCCAGCCTGTAGTTGAGGCGGCGGAGTTAATTGGTGGTCTGCGGCGAAGGAAAGAATCAAAATCTGACGACGGGAGAAGCAACGCGTCATGTTCCCTCTTGTAGGGGGTGAAGGAGAGTATCTCCGAGGAGAAAACAGTGTCTCCGCGTGTTCTTAGAGAAGAAGAAGGGCTTTCCTTTATTCTCTGAGAAGAAGGGCGGCTCTTCAACTCTCTCTCGGGCGTGAAGACGGTGTGCGTACTCTCCTTATAGAGAAAGAACTAAATTTTTTTTATGGAGAACAGAGTTTTTTCTTTTCACAGCTTGAGAGCACGTTGTCTTATTTTGTTCTTTAAAGAGAAGGGGGGAGAAAGAGGACGACTCATTCTTGTTATGGTAAGAGCTCCTCATTCCTGATGGGATGCAGAGTGGAGTTTTTACTCAGTGTATAAGTGACGGCGTCATGCTTTCAGTGGAGAGAAAATGACTTACCCATTTTTGATTCGACAGAAGACTCTTTTTTCATTCTCCTCTGGAATGAGAAGAAATTTTCTTCACTTTGGGACGCAGAGAAGCCGTTGGGGACTCCGTGGCACACTGGAACCGCGTTAGGCTCAGAACTGGGAAATAAGGGTTCGACTCCCAGTTGGGGTAAGCTGATTTTCAAGGGGCCACCGAGTGCTTCCCTTGAAAAACAAAGCTCACGCCTCATATCCCTCACATCCCTCAAGCATCAATAGTTATAAGGTATTGAAAACCCAGCGATTTATCATACGCCATTTGTGTTAAAATTAATACAGTTTTCTCTTTTTTTTTACTTTGAAAAAGTCGGCTGGACATTCCCTCTTCTCTCTCAAGAGACAGAGAAAGAGAGAGCAGCCGGCCAAAATTTCCGGGAACTAAAACTACGTTCTCGATGTCATTCATTTTGACCTGCAGCTTCAAAATCCCACACGACTGCCACGGTATCTCTCATTTTTCTCTTTTAGATCAGTTGCAAAACAATGACATTTGCTTGCAGCTTCTATGG
>VOMN01062514.1:0-28400 GCA_014899125.1 Orchestia grillus
CGTTTGGTCGGCTAGTCGCTCTTCCCAGTTTATCCCGTTGAAGTCCTCGATTATGCTGCTCCAGTTGGTTAGGCGGCTCATAAAGTTTAGTACACACAGGACACGCACAACAAGCACACGACATACACACGCACGACACACACAATACTCACACGATACACACAATATACGCACGACACACTCACACACAACATACACACACGACACACACACGACACAGACACACACGACTCATACACACACAGACACACACGAAACACATAGACGCACACAGACACACACAGACACACGACACATACCGACACACGACACACACAGGCACTTGCAGACACACGACACACACAGACACATGCAGACACACGACACACGCAGACACTTGCAGACACACGACACACACAGACACACGCACTGCTTATCAAGCGCCGCTTTCCGGTGGCTGTGAGTGCTAGGACTCATCATCGGAAGGGCCCTCAGTGAGGCGCGTATCCTGGCTGGTGCATCTCTTGAAACTGAAGTATTTTCAAGGCAGAGCTTCATGCGAACCAACGATAGCACGTGGGCACCAACATTCTGTCGCTCGAAGTGAGCGATAAATAGTCTCGTGAAAGAAGTAGTGCCGAGTGGAAATAATTTTTTAAATGGTGCCTCAATTTCTGAAATAAATCGGTGGTGCATGTTCCGTGCAATTGTCCTGTGAATTCTGCTGAGAATTTTTCTGGAAACTGTGCTGAGAATGGGGCTATGAATTGTGTTGTGAATTGCACTGCAAACTGTGATGTAGATTTTGTGGCAAAATTGTGTGTTAGACTGTTGCTTAGAGAGAGTGTTTCACATCCTAGGGAAATATCCAGGAAGTAGAGCTGGGAAAATCTTAATCGACTGAAAAACAACATGACAACAGAAATACCCATCGATTAACGAAGACAGTGATGTATCCAACAGTGCTTATTACAATGTTTTTCAAATATTATATGATTAAGGAATACGTACGCCTATTATTTGAATAAAAAAATCTGACTGAAATTGTGGAGAGGAACTGCGTGGCGTTCAAATCGAAATTACGAGTGTCAACAATTCTTTTCCGTCACTAACATTCGCTTCGTGCGGCCTCACAACTCTCGGAAGCCTGGGATTCTAAACTCATAATTATAATGAGGCAAATCAGGTGAGAAAGTTAAGTCTTGTCACTTGGATAGTAAATGATCTTGCTCGAATTTGGAGTAGAATATGAGACTGGGATTATAGATAACAATCGGTTCTGAGACCCTTAAAGCGAGGTCGGTCTTGCGTGAAGGTCTACTGACAGCTTACCAGCCGACAAGATAAAGAAGTCATTTAAAATTAGTATTAATTATTATTCAGAAAGCTTGTATCCTTGCTGCAAGACTATATTTTCACTGATAATTATTCAAATTTTCATTAAAAACCTTGGGTTGTATCCCTGTTAAATGTTAGCGCAGCTGCACGGTAGGCTTTTTGCAGTTCTTCTCAGCGGTGGTAGTTTCCTGATGAATTTTAGCAGCTCAACGTAGATTATTTTTATGGATGAGAAATTGCCCAGGGGCTGATTACAGATCTAGGTAGAAATGTTCTGAATAGGACATAACGACCGCGCCACTGCCCTGCCACTGCGCTACTGGTCAGTGAACTCTGCATAATTTACTGCGTTTGGTTTATTAGAGATTAAAGTAGGGACATAACACAAATAAACTTTTTACTACTATTGCAGTTTCGAATTATATAGCAATGGTAAAATATAATGCTAGGAGTTTCTACCGTTATTCATGAGCTCGCTCTATCGCCTCAACGAATATTAGTCAATCATCAGCTTTGACTGAGAAAAAGAAGGTTTTATTTTCGTTACAGAGTCAACCTTGTTTCCAATTACCGTTTGGTATCAAGTCTGAGCAATGTCACAAATATTTATCAAATCTCATACTTTCACAATTTTTCATGCAAATGGCTACGATGATAAACTGATACGTTAATTAGCAGCCTTAAGTTAATATTTCTTTACCAAACCATATCCGAATTAGTTCTATTTAGCATCTGGAGTAGCTCACGGATGCTAAATCAAGAGCAAAATGGTCGTGCACACGTCGATCGAGATACATCGACTCGCAAGAAGCATAACATAGCCCAACTTTTGTCCTCAGAGGAGCAGAAGAAAAGGAAATCCACGGGTGAATTTCTGATCAAATTAAAGCAGAGCAACCCTTTTATCGCCCAAATTGAGGGTCAAAGTATAATCAAACATAACTTTTAACGGGGATAAAAATACCAGAAATCAACCCACATCTCAGGACGGTTAGAGGAACAGTCACTTCAGAACTCGGGTGTCGAGGACGATGCCTGAGAATGCTTGGAACAAAAATTTTATTATAAAATCGTTCAGCCCATAATATGAACTATACAGAGCAGCTCCATGCTAATACGTACATAGTGGTATTCCCCGTGAAATTTACCATTCCTGTCAGTACTGATATACGTTACAGGATATCTCGACAGCCTGATGACCAAAGGGTAGACAAACTATGCTTCAGAGTTAAATCATTTTCCAATTTGAATCACAACTTTGGCTGCAGCAAGACTTACAAAAGCCTTGTAGAACGAGTATCGTAGACAGGTAATAGAATCTATTTAACTTCATGAACGCAAACCTCAACGCTTCGAGAAAACAATATTAACATTGCAATGTTCGGCAGCCGATGCTCCAGTTCTGTCTCAGTCTTTCCCAAAACCTTTTTATTCAGGTATCATCATTTAGTCTCATTCAACGTCGTCATTCAGTCTCATTCAACGTCGTCATTCAATCTCATTTAGTGTTGTCATTCAGTCTCGTTTACTGTCGTCATTCAGTTTCATTTAGTGTCATCATTTTAGGAGCTTGATTTGAATTTCCCATTGATCATCTGACCATAAAGGGTCAATTCGAAACAATCATTTCTTGAACATCGGAGGTGAAAAACCAAAAGGGATTCAGTCACACCGTAATGTCGCACTAACATTGCAAAGAAATGGGGTCCTTGTGGTGATTCCTCTCCGATGAGGGTGCTTGGGAACATCGAACGAATTTCGGGACATTTTGGCTAGGAGATAAAGCGTTTGGTTCTTGACTGGCGAGGTCATTGTGTGTATTGTTAGGCTTGTTGACCTATAATTGTTCTGCTGGTATTTCATTTGCAGGGGTATATGAAGAAACGATTACAAACCTGAGATTTGTTTGCGTGTGATATGGATTTATACGTACCAATGGTTTGCATTAAAAACTCAATCAAGTTTACGAACGTATCAACCTGAACGTACGTGCTACTCACGCCCCTGCAGGTCAAACTGATTGGAAATCTAAATTCATTGATAAATTATGGTGAAAATATAGCGACATGTTCTCCAAAAACTGTTCTAAGCTCGTAATTTTCAGTAAGCTGCACGCTTTCCTTCTTTGCTTAGTAGACGCAATAGACCAACCGAATAATCATCACTTAAGTTTAAAGAGGAGCTTTAAGTATCTGAACTGCTTTTGAAGCCTTCATTTTAACGTATGCTAATTCGTCGGAATTTCATAACTTCCTGTAAAGATTCGTAACCAAACCCTTAATAAGTATTTTTGACATCTATTCTGTGAGATTGAAAGTCAATTTGATCGTTCAAACGACATTCATATGCTATTTCTTAATATTTTTTTATCATCCAAAAAATTAAACTGTAACACTTCATCAGCTACTCGTATAAACCTATGCTTTATTTAGTTGTAAAGCTGAAGAGTAGTGAGATACAAAGCTGTCGGTACGTTTATGCAGCCTCAATTGATTGGAATTAAAAGAGCTATTACTAACTCCTCAAGTGCTTTGTTATGGCAAGATCTTAAAGCTGCGATGTGCCTGGCATGGTTGATGCAAGTGACTGAACAGAATTCCTGGGACTGTTCTGTAATACCAAGTCGGGACCGAGACGCTCGTACTGTACGAGTATGATGACTCACGAGTTGCTTCAGATTTATAACAAACGTTTAGTCGATAGTAATATTTCGACTTATTTTGTGCCTGGCAAGAAAATTGTTGAAAGAACTTCCGTTTTGATGACAGAACGTAAAGCCAGCTGTGATTTGATAGTCGTTGGATTTATTCTCGCTTCCTTGACTCATATGTACAAATTTCCCTTCATTAAAAACTTGGTAAACAGAGGACTGATTCCTGTGTTCTCTTACAGTGAAACCTCATAAATCACTCGTTTTCAGTTCATTTATGTTTCGGAAATCAGTAATATAGCTATTGTATTTTATAAATTTCAGAAAGTCTGGTTATCTCGAGAGGTCTTTCATAAATGAAGAGCTATCTTAGCTATCAGATAAGGCAATCATCTTGACAAACGTGTCTAGAAAAGTGATCACAAACGTTCAGCTTAGTGCCTCTTGTGATGGCGGTGGAGATGCGTTACAGAGTTCATCTAATTTAGACTAGTCGCACAGCTCAGTACCGCCTCTGAAGTTAAGAGCCGTGCATCTGGAGCTTTAGTGCCGTTAGTGCGACGGATAAAGGAAGTTGTAATTGATGTTTTTCGCTGTAAACGGATAGTGGCAGCCGTAATCAGTGTACTTCACGGTCAGTGGATAGTGGCATTAGTCATTGGTGTTCTTACCGTCACTGGACAGTGGCAGTGGTCATTGGTGTTTTTGAGCTCTCCATTGTCAGTGAGAAGCGGCAAAACTATTGGTGTGTCCTCAGTATCACCGGACAGTGGCAGTGGTCATTGGCATTCTTCACTATCGCTTTCTGCACTGGTGCAGCTAATAATGTTCTTCCTGCACTCAGTATCAATACCAACCTCAGTTCCGGCTTTGTTAAGTCTAATTTTGTCTCACCACCACAATGGTTGGTGGGCATGGTGATCATTTTCTTTTAGTTCTGCCACGAGTTCAGCTTATGTGCGTCTATCTGTACCCTAGTCCCAGTTTAACTTTTACGTGGACTAAATACGACTATTTATAATTATTTACGTAAAATGTTGACTGCATACGTGCATATATTGCCACCCTATATTTGATTATTGATGGTAGGGCGAAAAAGCTGTACTGGGGTGCACCTCAGCTATGATTTTACAACTTGGATTTGGTGTGCGGATTTAACAAATTATGTCCGCGATCACGACAGTAACCGAACCTTGCATCTGTTACGAGTGCTGCTCGTGGTTCCTTCAGAAGAGTTGCGCATCAACGTTTAGTTCACTATTGCAGCATCGTCTCACTTGGGCAGCCAAGAGCCAGAGCAGCCGTCCGCGTAATGAGCGCGTCGAGTTTCACTTCAACCCAAGTGCAATATTTTGCCTTCGTTGAGCTTACGTAGGAAATTCTACCGAATGAATATAAAATAATTTATTGCAGTGGTCGTCTGTCGATACGAAGTTTTGCCCGTACTGAAGCTTATGAGAAATGCAGCTATTCCTTTAACTATGTTTACGATACCAATGAGACAAGGAGTGGGTTCTAGGCTTGTGCAGACTGTAATTACTGGGCATAACGCTTCGTAAACTTGAGAAGTGTTTAGTCAAGGATTTAATCATTGTGTCATTACGGTGCTTTCGTCATCTATTGTCATATTTTGAAGTAATTGCAATTCAAAAGTATGACTATAACTTAGTATCACTTACATTATGATAACTTACACTTGCTATTGAAAATCATTACGAAATTACAATTAAATGAGGAATTGGGCAAACCATACGAGCTACATGAATTGTTCTAAATAGACAGAAGTAATGAAGGGGTAATGCTTATATTCCACTGCATATCTGAGAAAACAATACATGCATACATAAACATGTAGAATGCAGAGCAGCAACGTGATAAAACGAGGAGCGTATCGTAATGCAAGGACACCTGATAGGAGCAATCTGATGAGGGCTTCGAACAAACATTTTAAACGTGAAAAAAGCTCCGAACTTCATGAGTGTTCAGAACTTTTTGCTCGGGTAAATATTTAATGTAGAGCTAAGCAAGGTAACTTAAACACTACCCATCAAGTTTTTGATTGTTAAAGGAAAAGAATTTATTTGCTAATGTACACCTACTGGCAGACTAACTCGTCTCCTACTATACAGATGTTGTACAACACACAGTACTGGAAATTATTCCAACTTACTTGTAAGAACTAGGGATTAGTTGTCTTGTAGTATATTGCAAAATTTAGAACTTTTTGAATCGTTACAAGTGCTTTGCTCTAGGTGTATAATTAAAGGTATAACTACAAGTAAAGTGAATTTCTTCTTTCTTGGAACTCAGTCGACTACCTAAATCAATTTCCAAAGCAACAAAGAAGACGTTTCTATGAAGCGATATTATGTCTACGTAATTTTCAAGCCGAAGGATGGTGCTCACCGTAGCATCGAAAAATAATAGCACAGTGAATTAAAAAATGGTGCAGTGGAGGCACCAGAGTAGTCATAGCAATCTCTAACTAAGAAAGTCTTGGTATATCTTAACCGCGACTCTAATTTAGACTCAACCCTCATTTTACCGTTAGGGCATCGACAATGTCAAAACCCAGAGCTGAATATTTTTTTTAAAGTGTTTGCCTTCGTAGGCCGAGGTCATTTACTCGTGCTATCGTACTTATCTCAATCGGTTTACAGCTAAATTGCTTCTAATATTGTAACTAAAACAGTGCACCTTTCTGAGAGCTTTTGTTTCAGCCATTATAAGTCATAAAACAATATAAAAAGCACCTCAGTAAGTGCTTGCCCCTAAAATATGATTCATCACGGAAAGGAACAGTTACGTAAGAAATTACACTTTAATGTAAAGCACTCACAGACTGCAAAAATATTCATGTAAGAAAAGCCACTCGCCAAAACGTTCTACAAATTCAAAATGCTTTATACATGCTTTAAGACACATTATTTTCATTATTTTCGAGTGACGCTCACCTTCACCCTCGGTTTCAGATAACGGATTATTTTTTTGATGAGTAAGTGATACCAAATGCACGTCCGCCGCGAGGTGCGTTCCAAGAATCTCGGCCAAGTGACGCATGCTCGACAATGAAGGGCTTGTTGACGGTGTGCCACACGCTGCTGTTGGTGGTGATCGCCGCTGCAGATCACGACCGTCACAAATCGCCGTCTAATTCTTTGCCTTCGTCGACCGAGCCCGGCACACGCACGCGTCAGGGTAAGTCCGTCTTGCTGTGGCAGGGTCGCGCTCGATTTCTTCAAGCGCTCGCTCTTAATTTTTGGTCTTAATTTTTGGTATACTGTGAAACCTCGGGATTTGAGAACTGCAATTCATGGACAAGTCTAACAAAAATCAAACGCACAAAAAATATTGAATATTTTTCCCACAATGAACGTCAATCTCACTAATCCGTAGTAAATTTCACCGAAAAACACTGTTGGAAAAGTCTTGGTAAGGAAGCGAAGCACAAATACCTCGGTTTGAGAGTAGTTGTGTGGTGTGAGGTTCAGTTGTTGTTGAGTGTGGCGGTGTGTCATGAGAGAGCCCCTGTGCCGGCCCTCCTGTCACTACCAGGACACCCGTCACCACCAGGACACCCGTCATCACCAGCACACCCGTCACCACCAGGACACCCGTCACCACCAGGACACCAGTCACCACCAGGACACCCGTCACCACCAAACACGGCGCCTACGCGGTATGATCAGCTGACTCTTTGTGAAACAAACTCAACGAGAAAATAGACTTGGTTTTACTCGACCTGCTAAATATCTTGAAGGTTGGATTGCATCCTGAATTAAATAGATGATGGCCTAGCTCCTCCCTGGCCAGGTCCAAAACATCAGCCAGCTGACCTGACGCGCCTGTCACGCGTGTGAGAAGCAGGGTCCGCCTTACGAGCGCTTGTCCAGTGCACTCTAAACGCGGCCAATGTGCCAAGCAGGAGTCCAAGCTGGGTAGCTAATGTACAAGAAGGTGTTTTCATACAGGTCATAGTGCCTTGAAACTCAAAGTTTTAAATGGCCATAAATATTAATGTGTATTTAACTTCATATCTAAAGAATAATACCTGGTGAACGAAATTGAGCAAAATTTAAAATTATTTCTTCAACGAAATCAACATGTGATAGAGTTAGCTGCGCAAAGAATACACAGTTTACTCATTAACTTCACGCGTAGTAAAGCTTAGGAGCGACAGGCGCCTCACACGAACGTAGGTTCGAGACTCGCTGACAGGGGCACGTGCCGCGCAGCAGTAGCACGGATACACTACCAGGGCTGTGATTGGTGGAACGCTCACTCACCGGAAGCGAGAGGATGGTGAACCTCATTTTCCCGCTCTATAGTCTCGAGATTTTCCTTGTAGTCGGAGTAAAATGTCTATTTCTTTTATAGTTCATTATGCAAGCATGTGTCCTGGGTGTCCTTTATTATGTGAAATGAGTGGAAGGAATCTGTACAGCATCCGTGCAGGGAATGACTAAAATCAGAATATGACAAATTCACGTATTAAATGTACCTATCTGAGCTCACCGGAGGCTGAGTGCTGCCTCTGAACAACCTATCGACTCACGCCTTTCATTTTATTATACTCTCGTAATATATCCGGGTACCCCATCCCAGGCCACAATGATGTGCCGTCTTTCTGGACATATCGTGCTTAGTCTTCCATTTCCATGGAAAGCATTCCGCCCCGGAGTATTGCACTCTGGCCTCCTGACTTGGAGGCCAGCGCGCTGTCACTAGCCCTGTTAACACGCAATTCACTCTTGAGAAATGTTCCTGGTAATACGTACATCGTTAAAGCAATTCGCTCGATGAGAGAAAATGCAGCGTATTTTTGTCACGCTTATGTATGCCACACGCTTTTCACAAGTCTGACACACAAATGTGTTCTAAATGTACTATAACGCACATATCTGACTCAGGTGAGAGAACGACACCTGTTTTATAATTCAGCCAGCCGTGACTCACCGACGGTGAGTCTACGGTGTCTAATGCGAAAGTTTGGCTTAGTTTGCCTTTCGTGTCATGGGCTGATCAAAGTCTTCTGCGACGATGAAGGTTTTCTGCATATATGTAAAAAATATATATTTTTCCTACTTAATCAAAATTTCAGTTTTTGATATATTTATGTAAAATCTCTCGGAACTTTTGAAATTGTTTCGGCCAAATTGTAGTCCAGATCAATACAGCTGTCATTATTTGTCGGTAGCCAGGTTCATTTACTGGGATAGAGATCAATCGAACAGAATTGGGAATGAATTTCCATGGCTTTCTTTTCATACAAAATGGATAAATGATAATGAGGACGAGCACATAAGTCACGTATACAATAATCCAATTTTACTGGGATAATTTATAGCTCGAGCGTGGCTTCAGGCAGGCCAAACCAAAAGTCCAACCTGCTTGAAAGAGGAAAGAAATCTACAAATAAACGCAACCAAATTCGCTTTCGTATTTGTAACACTAGGGCAAACATTTGCCACGAGAATATATAAAGTTGTATTTTACCAGTTCTTACCGGTGAGCACGCTGACCTATGCACAATGACACCACAATAAATCTTAATTGACTGAAGAAAAGAATGCGCATGCAATGAAGGGTTGATCTCGGTGCTACTCACGGGTGTACCTGCCCCGACATCGTCAGTCCTGAGGGTCCCTCTCGACCAATCCTACCGCTACCCAGAGGCCAGGGTAAAAACGGTTTTGTGCGGCCAATGGATTGCTGAAGACATGTTTGAAGGCTTAAATAATATTTTACGCTCGTTATCGTACTACATCAGCAGAAATTCTATGTGAGAATTAAGCGTTATTCATGTTAGCTTGAAAAAATATTTTATGGGTGGCACTCACAAAAAAAAATAATCCGCTTTGTTATAATAATATATATTAAGTAATTTCTTTGATAATCCACTCCTGGAAATAATGAAGCGTATCGAATCGCTTGGTAAACACTTGTATCTCACCACGAACACAAATTTGCTAGTTCAGAAGCTGATTTCATCTGGTATGATTTTACTGAATCAATGTCGTAAATTCGTAAAGTTAAGTCGTACGTATAATTCACGATTTGCGCCACCTAACTTTAAGACTTGCTGAATCAAAAACATTATTTTGAATACATTTTTTGTTAGTTTTGCAAAGCTTTGAAATGTATTTTTAACGTGAAGTTCAAAAATATTTTTTCACTGTCCACCTCTAATTCAAATTATCGTTCTATATTCCCCATTTCCAGCATCTGTTTTCATTTATTTAGCTATTTTAATATTTTTAACGACCATTTCTCAAGAACCATATCTCCTTAACTCTCCTCGCATCCAGGGTGTCCTTCTCCTCTGGAGAACAGAAGGTGCCCCTAAAAAATGTTTAAATTTGTTTCAACTCATTCGCTGGGACCGTGTAAGTTAGTTTTGTTGATCTGGTTCGTAGTTTCGTATGTCATTATAATTGTTCTAATTAAAAAGCATCTAAATCGCAATTCTTCTTATCGTAATGGTTTTACGAATGGAAGCACTTCTAGCCCACACGTAACCAACAGAGATGCATATGTTCATCAGAAGCAAGGGCTAATTCTTGCAAATAAACACAGCTAAATTGCAATTGAGCTCAAAATACCGAAACACCACTTGACGTCCCTGTGCTTCATGGGACAACGAGCGTGTAAAATATTAATCATTTTATTCATCCCTTGTGCCTCATGATTTTTCATGTCAATCCATTTATTTGACTCAAACAGTTTTGTAGTTAATCGATATCATATATTATTGTACTAAAAACATATACTACTGTATAATTGCGTATCAGTTAGATTTAAAGTCGACGTATGCCCTTTTCGCGAACATCCTGTGTAAAAAAGCATACCTCCGCTGCTACCAGCTGCCTCTCAGTATCCAAGATACACTCCGGCCTGCCCCGCTCCCCCAGCAGAGTGAGAGGGTATCGTGTTCCAGCTCTGCTGTTGACACAGCCCGCGTGGGCAGCGTCACCAGAGCTCAATTAGGAATGGTGATGAGTGAGGGGCTAACTCTATTTCAGGAATGCTGCTCTGTACCGACTTGCGACTATCAGAAGGTTTTTTACCGCTTACGACAGCCGGAATGTTGTACAGCTCACTCCATGAGAAAGTTCTATTATTAATAACAGCCGCAACGTTTTAACATCTAAGACAAACAAAAGGTTTTACAATTTAAGACCACCAAAATGGTGTACAATTAGTTAGTTGCCAGTTGACTATTTTATGTTACACTTGTGTGTATATTTGACTTTGTTATTTTGTCGATTTCAACCGAAGTAAAATGAAAGAATTCTGAAGCCGTTTGTTTCAGTCAAGTAATATGAACTTGAAAAATTAAACTATGTACACTGGCGAGATGCGAGTCATTCTAACCCTCTGTTGAGTTAACTGTAATGTTGCCTCAGATACTCCTTGCTCTCGTGTTGACTTCGGTAACTAGCAACTGCCTTCACTCTACCTAGGGCATTCGCACCATGTGCTGTTAATTGAAGGCTCTCAAGTTTGGTTGCCTTATATTTTCTAAAATTTTGTTACCTAAGCAACACTTTTACAATCAACTAGTATACACGCTCGCCAAAAATGGCAGGGCAAATGATATTAAATTCTTAACATGCCCTCTTATTCACGGTAACTCTGCCTTGAAATAACGTAATTTTCAGCATCACTGATACGGACTACCTTCTCTAACAGTCTCACTATTAGCTCAGGAATACGGACCCAGGAATTTTCTCCTCTCCAAATCTTTAAGAGCGTGACAGAGAGACGGACCAACCAACCGACATGTATTAGTATATAGTAGAATAATTATTCCTTCATGTGATGGACTACCCTTTTCTATCAAGCAATGCACTGCTGTTCTCATTTTTATTTTGTCAACAAATCTCCATGCCAATGGTCGCTGAGTCCAGGTTCGTGGTGCGGCCTTGATGATGAGGCACGAAACTCAATTTACCGCGTCTATGCACTTACCGTTTTCTATTCGATGTTGTCATTTTCTATCTCACCACCGGAGTAGAAAACCAATAAGCAATGAATCTCTTTAACCACGATAGGGATTTCGATGATTGCTTGCTCAGTCTTTCCATGCATTTTCAAGAAGTTAAATAACTAGGATAGGTTGAAGGCTGCTGTAAATCTACGACTGAGCTTTTTTGTTTGTAGGCATCTGTGACGCGAGACTACAGCACCTACGTCCGTATAACGGCAGTCCGGTGGAGCTAATCCAAATTTTATGAAAAACTAATTACGATGTTTTCAGGGCGTGATAAAAGATGGAAGTTAAGACCCAAGAATCGTCTTACAGAATTGCGAAGTAGCGCTTTGTAGTCATAAAAAGTCATTATGAATGTTAATATCTACGTGAGGCACACTTTGCTGTCAACGATGCTTTCAAGTAGAGATAATACAGGGTGGCCCAGAAGTAAGGTAAACTTTCATTAAATTGTGTCCTACGTATTTGTTAACGTATCAGTGCTACCAACGTCAGTGAGGGTACCTTACTTTTGGGCCACCCTGTATGACCCCAGTCAAAAGGTGTCTGGCTGTAATATAATCATTTCAATTGAGACCGACAATGTGGTGCTATTTGGTCGTCATGTTATTAGAACTTGCGTTTCATAGATGGAAATAAAACTGGGAACTATTTAAGGATGTTTCCATTTATCGCGGTGATGAAGGAGGACTGGACAACACTGGGTGATGGCTAATTATTTCCTGGTCCATGACGTAGAAAAATTCTATTCAAAGCGACTAGCATAGTTTATGTTAAGTCATCTATTTCAATTAAACGAGCTCTGTGGGATGGAAACGTACGGGTCAAAATTCAACATCGTAACTAAAGCAGTAAGCTTTATGCCTACAGAAATTTGATGCATCTCAGTGCAGAAAATAGCTTTTCTATACTACGAAGGCAAGGTCAAAGACTCATGGAGTAGATGATAGTATTGTAAGCAAACACGCCTATTCTTATACCCAGCAGCAATCTCTCCCACCAGAGGCAGCAAAGATAATAAACTCTGGTATCAGATAGACGGACATTTACCGGGCGTTGCCCGAAGACGCCGTCGCCTCGTACGTTGCCGGCCAAAGGGCGATAAGAAATAACGTTTATAAATTTGTTCCAGGCTCTCAAACAGGTGTCCTCACACACGAACGTCCTGCCGAGAGCAGCAATCAACAGCATGATGGGCAAATCATCACCAGTAAAGAGGTCGACACTGCAGTGGAATTTCCTACAGAGAGAGTCCTTTTAAATAATATCAAGAGGGCAACAACTAACACAAGCACAGACTTGCATCGAGAGGAACGTCAAGAAGATCATCGAGAAAAGCCCGGACGCTGGACTAGACCATTAGGAGCTCCGTTTCGAGGAACATGCGGTGGGTTCCTCATCAGAATCATGAGAATTAATCAATACTGCATTAGCAAGTCCCATTGAGTGCTCATTAATCCTTCATCGTATACGAGTATTATAACTCACTACTCCATGTATTATTATGATAATATTCAGCTACAGTGCGTGAGGATAGAGGATGCGTTGTACTACCTTGAAAACCTTGGAGTTCTCTACAAGGCTCTTACAAACATCTAAAGAAATCTTGGACCGCTCATTTTTTACAACTTCCTTCAATTCTTCAGGATTCTTGGGTTCCCTGGCAGTGGCATTTTTCTTGACAACAACCCACAAATTTTCGATCGGATTGAGAACGGGGCTTTAATTTGGCCTCCGTAAAACACTAACTTCATTGTCTTTCGATCTTTTCTTAACATATTTTGCAGTACGTTGGAGTCATTATGGTGAAAGACCATATCGGGTCCCATGTTGAGAGCTTCGGTAAACTTTAAAATTTCACTAAGAATTTGACACATTAGTTTTTTTTCATGATTCTTTCAGCCTTCAGAATGCTTCCAGTTCCATTGGCCAAGGAAATTACCCCAAACATACGACTCTCCCCACCATGGTTCACAGTTGGAACAGTGTTTTTCTGTTTGAAAGTTTTTTCGGTCAATATATTCTCTGGCAAAAGATCATCGGGCATTAACGTGCCTAGAAGTAGTGTTTTCTGGGTCTGCATCCTTCCAGTTATTTCTAATCAAATGTTCTTTGTAGTGTTGATCTCGAAATTTCGATTCCCTCATTACTGAGATTCTGCAACAACACTTTCCCTCCAATCTTAGCGTTTTTATTCACTTCTTACACTGCTTGTCTTACCGATCGAGGTGAGAGGTTCTCCTTTATTCCTCGTCCTTTGAGGTTCTGGATGGTATTCAACTTTTGAACTTCTGTATAATACTTAGATCAATTGATACAAGGACTTTAAATTACTTCGAAATTGATATGTACCGCTGCCGTTCTTGAGAGCATCTACAAATTTCCGTCGTAACTCTACCCTGACGTCCTCTGCCTACACCATGTTGTCTGAATTCTGGCGAACGTTGAAATATGGTATTTCACAGATGCTAACGTTAAGTAAACTAATTAAAATACTCTGGAATAATGTGGATTACCTGGATTATTAAATTCAATTCACATATTATTCTAATAACGTTGTCTTGTTCCACCATAGGTGTTTTACAGCAAGGTATTGAGAAGGGTACGAATAAACATAAGCATGGTTCATTTGCTGTTATTGTTCAGTAATTCTTTTTGAAAAACATTTCAACCATTCTCATTTTGTATTGTACTCCTTCAAATCTGTTGGTATAAGCATTGTGAATAAAACTAGCCTATTGAAGGATTTATTCAAATATATTCCCAAAGGAAGAACTCCACCTCTAGGTATCGAGCCGGGTACCTCCTCACGGGGAAGCAAGCTTGCTTTCACTTGTGCCGCGAAACTAACTGCACGTTTAATGTTTCAAATTTCCCATTAACACTTTCTTTGAATAATTACGCATCCTTTTCTCTCAGGAGTGACAGATGCCCAAGAACATCGCGGCCACGTGCCTGGAGCTCCTGCACCGCCCAGCAGGCGTGTGGTGAGAGTCTGTTGTGGGTTTCTAGAGTCTTCTAGCCTTTATTAGTGAGCTTTATTGTGTGTTTGATGGTCACCACCAGTATGTGTGTTTTGTGTTGTATCGTAGATGGTCACAGCCAGAATGTGTTTGTGTTGGGTCTTAGATGGCCACAACTAGTGCGTGTGCTTTGTGTGGAGTCCTTGATGGTCACAGCCAGTGTGTTTGTGTTGGGTCCTAGATGCTCAAAGTCAATACGTGTGTTTTTTATTCCTAGATGCACACGGCCAGCATGTGAGCTTTGTGTAGTGCCCTAGATGCTCACAACGAATGCATACGTGATGAGTTGTATTGCAAATGGTCGCAACCATTGAATATTCTTTGGGTCGGGTCCTGGATGGTCACATCACAAAAAACTTTTAAAAATGGAATTGAAGAAAAAAATGATGTACCAATAAATCATTCCTTTACGTAACTATCAGGTATTGCTATGTCAGTACTTCACAGGGCAACGATTCTTGAAGAAACATTCACAGGCACAGACACTCAGAGCCCGGCAAAGCTCTCAAATAAACTCACGAAATATTTCAAAGTTTCGCTAGCAGTTTACAGGGACACCGTCGTTTACTTTAACTACATCGATCATTTACTAGAAAACTACCCCTCAAAGTAGATTGATGCACTTACATACACTCACAGTCAATGAGCGTTACTACGAGCAGGCTTGATTACGTTTGTGAATGTGCGTCATAATCCAGTGCAACTTTTCGCCGCCATATCGACAATCAACTATGTAGCGGTGACATCTTCGTTTAGACAGTTAAAATTATAAATAATTGTAGATGATCTGGCGAAAAAGTTAAACGGGGAAGTTGTGCAACAGGATTTTGTTCCCGTTGTCATATCTGCTTGTGTCATAACGACGTGAGGCAATTGAAACTGAAGTTTCTGCTGACAGCGCCGCCAAGCCCCACGTCAAGACCCCCCTGAGCCTCCCAAGTTGCTGCGGCTGTCGGGGGGCGACGTGCAAGGCACGCGTCGCTACGTCGAGGTGCACCTTGTGGCCGACCTGCGGCTCTACCGCCGCCTCGCCTCGCAAGCCAAGAAGGTCGAAGATTTCGCTGCCGGAGTCATCAGCTACACCAACGCGGTGAGGTTTGGGATTGTGTTACGTTTGTGGCGGCCATATACGATCTAATTTTCCATAGCATGACTTGAATCTCTGATCAATTTCGCTCCCCGTTGATTCTTCTTGCTTAATGACTCCTTGCTTGCTATGTATTCAGGAGCACCGGGTTTGATCTCAGGCAGAGTGAGTCCCTTTAACAAGAAATATTAAAACTAAAAATTCTAAAAGGAGGCACACCAGTGTTTCGGGCAAGGGGGCCTGAACTTTTTTCAAGATATCAAAGAAATGTCTGCTATTTTCAATGTACAACTATAATCAGTTACCATTCTATTTCTGACCAACTTAGATGTTGACACTGAAATAACCTTTTCCCTTGCTGACCATTAGAGACTTATGTCTTACCTGAGACTTATGACACCTGTTCTGTTGAATATCGTATCTCGTACATTTTACTTCTGCCTAACCGAGATGTTGCGTCAGATGTTCGAGCCGCTGGAGATCAGTGTGGTCCTGAAGCGACTCGAGATCTGGCGGACTGGCGACAAGACGAGCATCACGAGCAACCATGACGGCACCCTCGAGAACTTCAAGCCACACAGGCTCGGGCACCTCAGGAAAGGCGTCGACTCCGACGTCACGGTCCTGCTCACGTACGTGGTTCTGTGGGTCACCCCAGTGGCTTAATTTGGCAGAGTATCGTAACAAATTAGACTTTGGAAACTGTAGACTTTGGCATCAGCTTGTACAACGAGATAGTAAATTTAGCATTTCTAGAGTAGATTTTATAGATTTAATCAAATCAAGGAGCTTTATAAAGCTATCGGAAAGTGTAATGACTTATTTGAACAATATCCTGCATACATGTGTCTGCACATATGTATATTAGGCGAAGGCTTCACAATTTCAGTGATACGCTTCTGGTAATATGATCGAATTCCAACTACAGCTAGATAACATGGTCCCTGAATTTCATGATGTACCATAACGAGTCTGCAACCATCTTAGTTTCGCTAGTCTTTACTTGAAAGTATTAATTCGTAATCAGAAAACGGACGTTTGTTTGAAATTATTGTAAAATTTTATCAGTGATGTACTTTAAAATGAAAATAATCGTAAGAACCTATACCTGAGAAAAATGAAATCCGAATACTTAGGTAATAATGCAGTAAAAGCTACCATCGCTCACACGATGAGTAATAAGTATTCAAAATGTATGGCGTTTCTATTTAGGTTGTAGGGGAACTGGAATTTCTGCGATCGACAATTTCTTAGAAAGAGCCAAAAATGGAACTGATTACTCACACCATGAAAATTCAGTTGTCATACGATTGTATATCTCTGGTGCACGAAACGCGTAAAGTCGAAATGGAATGTTTCGGGGAAGGCTGATAATTTCTGGATTACGCGTCATAAAAATGAGTTTCTACTGCACAAAATTCTAATATAAGTTGAGTAGTAGTAGTAATAGATAGTGTCGATTTTTTCGAGCTTTTCACTGTTTCGGATTATGTCGTACAGTAATTGTGAAACAAGATGAGAGCAAACTGCAAAAAGTGTTTTTCCAGTGTAATAATTTACACGAGCGGAAATCATTTGCAATGAAAGTTATTCGGACCAGAATGGGAGAACTGTGGTTGGGGCTTCATAAAATGAACTTACCTATTGCAGTAGACCACTGGTTCCCAAACTAGGCTTAAATTACCCAATGGCGGTAACGGAGTGTGACAGAGAAAATTTAAGAGTTATGAAATCCACTACCGACCACGAAACCAAAAATTCCTCGACCATCTTCAAGAGCGCAGAGCCGTCTATCCAGCTGATGTTTTTCGCATCGATGGCCTCAGTCACTAAAGATTCGACGAGTTAAAATGAAATATATATACGGACATATATCCAGCGTTTAAATTGAGCCGTGCACATATATCAATGTTGACAAGATTTAGTTGAAGTGGTAACATGATTCAGGTGACAGTTTAAATTGGGCAATATTTGTGACACGTTAAATTGGGTAATATTGAGAGAAGTTCGGGAACCTGTGCAGCGGCTCACGAGGGCACAGCTGTACAGCTGAGTGTCTCATATTTGCGGTAACCTGTTTAACAATTTAAAATCTCATTGCAAACAAGAGTGCTAACCTAAAAATGATAAATAATACTATTTAAGCATGAGTTTGAACTCTAACGATGTACTGGCCGACCGACCAACAACGTGCTAAATGCCATGCTAATGCGTTATATCACCATATGTAATATATGCTCGCATATAGGGGGAGGTATACAAAATGGGGGTCAAAATAATATCTAATATCATTGTTCTACTCCATGACCCAAATTCACCGATCGTAATTTGGTTATGAGCATTTTTCGATGCCATTTATTTTACCAGATCGTGTTAACCTCTGGTTCTGAATATTAAAGACATACTGGTCGAAAGAGTACAAATTTTCAGAGAGCACACTGATATGAAGTCATTGAATCCGAGTAAACTGACATTTTGAAAAGCGCATACCATACGATGTCTAGAGAAATTTATTATGAAAATTTGCGAACAGACATTCAATATATTATTTCCCTTCGCTTAATCTGAATATTAAAGTAAAAAGTAAGGTTGCGTTGATCAAAGACGTAAGTAACTAAATCGCTGTTACTCGCATTTTATATCGACATTTACACCTCCGTAGTAAAAAATGTGACCACTGATTTTTTTGCGCAGAGATATGGATTTTGAAGGCACCACCATAGGGTACGCGCTGGTGAGCAGCATGTGCTCGTCTACCGCCATTGCAGTTGTGCAGGTCCGTGGCGCCCACTTGTCTCTATGGTATCATTCTAAAATAACGAACTTGTCAAGTGCTGCTCAGCCAAAACACGAGGCTTCGTGATGTTTATGTTGCCCGACCGAGTGAAAAAAATGAATCGATGTCGTATATCTTTATCCAAAGAAAACTTTAACAGCTTTCAAATTCGCCGTAAAAATACATTCAGTAAACGAAAATTTTATATCAACGAGCATTACATTACAGGGAAAATCCTTCATTACAGGATTCTGTCTGATCAATTAAAAATAAAAGGGATGCTCTCGCTGAGGATACTGAACGATTTGTTGATTGGTGTCACTTGAGACGGTATATTAATCAAGATTTAATGCATCCCAAATTAAAAGTAACATATCGGATGGTTTCACCACCCCCTCAGACTCACGACTCCGACGTGGTGAGTGTGGCACACACGGTGGCGCACGAGCTCGGCCACGTACTGGGCATGAACCACGACAGGGCATTCTGCACGTGTGACGACATGTCTTGCGTCATGTACGAAGAGCTCAAGTGAGTCCTAACGGGAACGTTGAAATTGTTCCATAGAGAATTCCAATAATAAAAAAGATTTCTAGCTTCGTATTAAATGAATGATAGGAACTCAAATAATTATTTTTATTTATAATCTAAGTAAATTATGCCAATAGTTTATTTATCTTTTTAGTTTACGAATTAACAATCAAGTAGTTAGTTGTCAAAACTATATTTTAACCATAAGTTCATAAGCGTGTTACAATACACTCTCATGAACTCCACTGGGCTCCTGTATCACATGTACGAGTAGTTCCATTATATAAATGGAACTTGTTGAAATGGAACTTTACTTATTAAAATTTAATTTGTTTATTCATTTTGAATATTAAAGATATTCTGGTCGAAGAATACAAATTTTAAGAGAGCACCCTGATATAAAGTCATTGAATCCGAGTAAACTATTTCGAAAAGCGCATATGACGTTTAGAGAAATTTATAATGATAACTTTCGAAGGGACTTTCAATCTATTATTTCCCTTCGTCTGATCTGAGTATTAAAGTGAAAAGCAAGCTTTTTAGAATAAAAGGGGCTTTATTTTAAAAAATTTACCTGTAACATAGTTTGCATAAGAATAAGAGGGCAAAGAAAATCGTAAAAAATATTTAGTTCGAACGTTTCGAGCATTTGCTCATTTTGATCGAAATCTACCTATCAGAATTTTTATTCAATCAATATTCTCAATGAAACTAGGTTGTATTATAAATTTATTGAAATTAGGAAAGAAAACACATGAAATACACACAACAAACAAGAGGTGCTCAGAAACGATTTACTCAGTTGCTTAGTACTTTCAAACACAAGGACGCTACAAACGTATTAAACACTTTTTACACTGAAAAATTCCAGTGCAGAAATTAAAATCGAAAAAAACATCATAATTGTACATAAAAAAATCTAACGGTTGAAGATTTTTAATGGATATGCACTTCACATATCATTTTATGAAGGCTCCAACTTATGAAAATATAATGACTTTAATAAACGTATATCAAAATTACCTGAGCAAGAGTCAAATATTTTAAATAGACTTTAATGAATAATTTGGTCACCCAAAGAATCGCAATGTTGCCTAATACTAGAGAGTGACGGTGAGCCTAATACTCGACCTGTTCGATAACTCCATCCGGCTCTGATACCCTTGTGTACAGCGCTCGGTGGGCTGAACCCACATATTGCGATGCACGATGCGCACAACTAAAATGATAAAATTACATACAAATTATATAAAATAGAATTACGTACAGAGGAAGATCGCTCATTTCCAGAAGTACATCTTTGTAATGAAAAAATGAGCCCATGGTACGTTATTAACCAAAATAATGCGCTAAGAAATTTCATTAAAACATTTTCAAACTATTTTTGAGAGCTTTTGTTTTAATTTTTCGGACCGGAAACCAAAGTATGGCCAACGCAATAGATATATAATTCATTTTGATTATTTATAACAGATGAGTCATGCATATTTGATAGAAATTTACTGATTGAACGTGAAATGATAGTTGAAGGAAACCCGTTTCTAATGGATAATGAAGTCTGAACAAAAATTCATGATGAATATTTTCGGAATTTGAGCACACTTTGCAAGCGCGTGTTATATGAGTTGATAAACTATTGCTACCATATTCTTTTCTTTTAACTTTATGACGAGGAAACCTGTAAAATATTGTTTGAATCATATCTACAATTTACCAGGACGCCACAAAATTTTTGGAATTTCCCTTGAATTTCCCTTTAACGATGGTTATGGGTATAGGGGAAGTTATAGTTCTAGTATAGGAATAGGGAAAGTTATAGTTATAGCATAGGAAGGGAAGAAGAGCGACCAAATGGCCTTCCAGGATGGTCTAGTTAACAATCTAATTCTGAATTTATGCCATCGGTGTATAGAAAGCCTACATTTATAGGTCTATGTATGAATTATTTTAGTTGGATGTTCCAAAAGTATAAAAAATTTGCATTACTACTTTATTGGACAGAGCATATCGTATTATCGTCCATTTAGGAGGTATCTACTTCTTCATGACGAAGTACACTACATTTGTAATGCGTTATCGAAAAACAACTTCCCCAAATTCTTATTAAAAAATGTCCTAAAAAAGTTCTTGCATAAAACATTTTGTCGTCCTCCTGTCACCCTCTTGGTAGCAAAATAAAAGGTGTTTGTAGAGATCCCTATCTTGGGCTATCTGAATCCAGAAATGCGCAAAAAATTCAACGCATTAGTTCAAAAAAATTTCACTGCGGTTGATGTCCAGGGGCTTTAAAGGAATAATTTTAAGATAGGTTCAATTTTTGATACGATGGAATGACTGGAAGAATGCCTGAAGAGTGGTTGTGTCTACACTTATGAGTTTGATTGCTGCATGCAGTCCTATGTTGGGAGTTCTACACTCGAACAATATGGAGGACATAGTCAACGTTCCGGTATTACGCACACAAAGGGCTGATCATGCGGCTCGTCATCTCATTCAGCAATACGTTATCGCTGTAATAGTTCCCTCTATCGTTTGAGTAATTTTAACTTTCCAGCTCTCTGTAGCGGTCAGAATGAACTAGACCTCCGAATGTTAGAATCACTTTACATATTCACAGAAAAACCTCAAATGAACAACGATCAAAGCTCAGTAAAATAACACATTGTTCCAACTTCCTAGCGTAGCTGCGTGTGCGTGGGTTCATGGGGTGGTATGTTCGGATGTATCTGTGTTTGTGCGTGTGTGTGTCTACGTGGGTGCATGTCTGTGTGAATGTAATACAAGACCACGTGCAGCGTGGAAGAAGAAATGATTGAATTTAGGGTTTTAAAGACAATTTTATGTTTCTTTTCATCTTAGGGTAGGTTAGGTTAGATTGGAGTTTCAAGTTTTAGACTTAACTTCTGTATGTTTTTAAGCACAATAAATCTTAGTATTTTGGAACCTATGCGAACAAATTTAATTGAAGATGTTCCGAATTCATTTGGTCCTTCCTTTCATCACGATTAATACAAAAGCAAAACCTTTGTTTGGGTGCGCGATGCAGCGGGGCGATGAAGCCGGCGGTGAAGTGGAGCAACTGCAGCAAGATTCACCTGGCGTCGCACTTCGTCCACGGCGAGTTTTCCTGCCTGCAGGACATCCCGGCGTCGCTGCGAGGGCGCCACGAGTCCTGCGGGGACGGCATTGTGGACCAGAACGAACAGTGCGACTGCGGACCCCCTGACATGTGCTCCAACCCGTGTTGCGACCCTCGTACCTGCACCTTCCAGGCCAACGCCACCTGCGCCTCAGGGCCCTGTTGTGATCTCCAGGTGAGGACTTCGTCTTGGATCCCTTCGGGCTACTCGGCTGATGTATTCCGGAGTCAAATTTTGTGTTCGCCGTCTTGCTGAATCCATGACGATCAGTTTTTGAAATTTTCTTGAGAACAGTTTGCTCTAGAGTTTGTCGCAGAACAATGCCTATTTGGGCCCCCGAACAATGTTTCATCGTAGTCCAATTCATCACTTATTTCGTCTTGTGTATAGCACTGTGCTAAGCGTAAGTTGCTAGTAATGAACACGTGTATCAACAGTTAGAGTTCCATCTGTCTAATGAAAGAGTTACTTAACTTAATGATTCTTTAAATGAATGGTAAACTGAAAATATTACGACAAAATTTCAACTTTAGGAATTTAATGCTCGCGTCCATTTTCAACTTAACTGATTCATAATTCTTGGGTAGTAACACACTTTGTACGATTTCATCCTTATGATACATAGTCGAACCTGATATCTTATGCCACTTAATTCGTGCACTTAAATAGATGTTGGGCTCTAGATAATCCTATAAACTAGTAACTAAAAGTAATTCCGCATAAACAAAATAACCCGAACGCTCTTTTAGGAATAATTTACCACTAGCAGGACCCGCGAAAATTTCACAGAAATTTAGATAAACAAACTTTAGATAAGCCAGCCTTTGAGAAGTGGTCCTCTCAATTGTTGGACAGAGGTTAAAGGTTCAGGGCAGATATAGTCCGGTCTTGGAAGCAATTTTCTTCTTACTGATGTGAGTAGTCTGAACTCTATTAGGGAAATTGAAAATATGCTCCGAAGACTGTTTTTTAAAGTAAAACATGCAACCCGCATACAGGATACTTCGCTCGAGACCTGAAATTTCACTTGAAAAGTGGCGAAGCGTAACGGAACGGTACGTACATAGGTACAAGCGTATTAATATAAAGATATAAGATAGATTATTTTCTAGACTTATCAGGGAATGCTTCGGCTAAGGTATCACTCGGCAGCTTCATTCTGCATAATCGATCAATGATAAAAACTCATATCAGTTTTCAATTCTACATTGAAAACTTTGATAAGTACATAATTGAACGATGCTGTCAGACCTGTCGTCCGGCGGCGACAGCGACGCCGTGCAGGAAGCGTCGTGGCGAGTGCGACCTGCCCGAGTTCTGCTCGGGCTGGTCAGAACTCTGCCCTCAGGACTCCTACGTGCACGACGGATCATCCTGCGACGACGGACAGGTACGTCCGATCCGGGAAATTTTCCACACACACCATATTTGCGAACGGATTTTAATCAGAGTAATTCGACTGATGCATCGGGCGACAGGCTTTTTTCGGTAAGCTCTGCTCAGTTTTTTGTTCAGGTTGCATTGAAAGATCGTTTAATTTTCTTTAAAAAACCTTTGTAGGTTTTTCTGGCTGTGGCTGATACTTCTGTTTTCGGCTGATTAACTTGACTTAGTATTACTAAGGTGAAATTCTTTAGAAGAGGTTTACAATTTCTCTCATTCGGAGAGAAGCAAGCGGAGAGCGCTTGCTTTTCGACTTTCTTAATATGTACCTTTAAACCAATTTTATTTATGTGCTCACTTTGGACAAATTATCTCAAAATTAGCGGATCCCTAAGCAGAGTTCCTTTCCCACTGTAGTTGTAAACCTTACTGATGAAGTACAGTAAAAAATTATAAATTCATATCAGAACATGTAATTTTTTAAGAACTAAAAATTTCGACCAAGAAATTCTAAAAATAAATTTTCTAAACAGAAAGCAATCAGACAAGAACTTATGAAAAATTTGTGAAATATATTCTCAATCCAAACCACACAGTTTTGTGTCTTCACTCTAAATGTAGATCGTAAGTCGAATATCGAAGCTTTATTTATTTTTGTGATTCGTTTCCCTATTGTCAACAACATTCAATACCCTCATTGAAAAATAAACAGATCTTTTCGATCCATTGCGACTTAACAATACCATCAGATGCGCATTCTAAGCTCAGTCTTAAAATGAACTTGTCATATCAGCGCTGATCTGTAAAAGGCGACCAAGTCTGCATCAGCCCCGTGTACTCTGTTCTTAGAAAGGAAAATTTCTCAGGTTATTCGCTTCCAGGAAGTTCATAGCCTGACTCAAATTGTGATTGATTCATAAAAATAAACTGTTCTTAGACGTATAATACGCATGATTCTTGAGATCACGGTGCTTGAAATGATATAATGTACACAATCGACTTCAGAAGGAGCCCCTCGGTTCTCTCAATATTTTAGGATATCAATGTCTAAGTAATAGGTCAGCAAAACAGAACTCAGACTTAATAACCTGCGAAACGCAAACCTTCAACATGCGGGCGCGCAACCTCTAAACCAACTCCAAATAAATTATGTAGGCAAGTGCTTGTCATATTCCTTATTATTTACAGAGACACTCCCTGTTTACCTAAATTGAGCGAGCCTCTGTTATTCAGAGACGCGCCGCCTCCAACCTACGGGAAGACGTCTCAGATTTATGAGAGTCCCTGTAAATCGGCTTTGCAGGGAGGTGTTAATTAAGCAGCTTACTCTTCAAACTATATAACCTGGACCTGGCAAGACTCACTTATTTAGACTATCGCAAAAAACGAACTGACGCACTGAAAAAAGAGAAGAACCCTTGAGACTGGATGCAGAGCTTAAAATTCTCTGTCTATTGCCAGTAATTGAAGCGTATTCCCTTGTTTGTCCTAGTGTGTGCATGTGAAGTTCATCGTGAGAGTTGGACGCTTCAAAACCTAGGCGTCAACTTACGGCTTGTCAGAACGAAGAATGTTTTTAAAATAAATGTTTTAAATGTTTCAAGTATTGAGTACCTTATTTTTACAGTTCCCATGCAGCGGAGCTTGCAGCAGCTGTGGCGTTTGGCAGACACTAAATTTTTTCTTTGTTGTTACCGATATTCATATGAATTTCTCCTTTTTCGCGTTTTCTGAAAGATTATAATTAAATGTAAAATAGGCAGACTTCAGACTGATAACGTTAACGGTTCATGTCGAAACTATTATTCGTGCTCCTCAAACCATAGAGTCACAGATTTCTCCATTAACTAGTGTTGTGTCCGATCATAATTATCAAACACACTTGATGCATACATTCCACAGTCCAAGTTAAACGGTCCCTTCTCTTTCGGTGCGAGATAATCTGAGTTAATGAGGTGCTGCTATTCTGACTATTTCTTCTACTACTACTTATCTAACATTCCCTTCAATAAATTTATTGTTACTTCGTTTGATAATGTTATCTTTTTCGATAACGAGTTCACAAAGTTTTACGTTTGATGAATTTGACACTATTTCTCTATCATCTTGTCCCCTAACAATTATGTTTCCCGTACAGTTAGCTACTTTGAGCATTCTTCACTGTTGAGGTAACCTCGTGTCCTCGTATATCATGCCTCTGTCTCTTCCCTGTTCGCTGGGCAAGTTTGTCTTCAACCTCCCGTGGCCATCTTGTGTTGTACTTAACTATCCGGTACCTGAATATTAAATATTCAAGTAAATTATCTACTGGATCTATTCACCCACTCGTATGTATCAATCAAAGGTTTTGCTACAAATTTCTATTCTGTTTTAATAAATGAATGGTTGCTGCATAGCCCACCAAGCTAGAACTATTCTAGCAAACGCCACCTCCAGTTGGCACGTACAAATTAGGTTGATTGCTGTTGATGCCTACAGGTCCGAAGGAATTACTGAGATGCGCCCCTACTCTTCGCAGGGTCACTGTGTGTCAGGAAAATGCGGCAGCCACCGCATCAGGTGCGAGACTCTCTTCGGTCCTGGCACGCGCGTCAGTCCGGACCGGTGCTTTGCGAACAACGTCCGGGGCAGAGAGGGCCAGAACTGCGGCATGTTCCGCTCCTCCACAACCTACCGCAGATGTGAACAAGAGTGAGTACTGGGACTGGTGCTATCTTCTTACCTCCTGGAGTTGAAGTGACTGAGAGTGATTACTGGAACTGGTGCTATCCTCCCATCTCCTGGAACTGATGTGACCGAGAGTGAATAGTGGAACTGGCGATAACATTCCGCTACCTGCCACGCACCTGGCTTATAAATGTTATCAGTCAAAATCTGAGTTTGATCAATCTTGACACAGCATGGCGTGTCAACCTCCACTTGTCAGTCCAGCGTTACATTCGGCGACAGGCGGCATCTGAGGGTGGGAATTGCTGTGCGATCACGTGTAAAATACGCCTTCTAGTGTACTTTCCTCAGAATTGCATTGTTTCAGCTTAATACTCTTAGATCGGTCAGTTAATCCAGAATGGCATCGATGTATTTATGACATATAATGGAAAACATGTTGATGTGTATTTACGCTATACAACGGCAGGATATGTTAAGCTAAAACGCCCTTAATACGGAGTTTTTAAATTGCTCGTTCCCTTCACTAAATGGCTTTATTTTCTCTCGGCTTACCCTCATAATCATTACGCAGTCGAAGTAAGTTAAACTTTCGAATAAAATACCGTAGACTTAGCGAATTGTTTCACGGTGGGCTCATCTGTAAGTGTCATACCTACAGTAAGTACTTTACGTGGGCTCATCTGTACGTACTCTACAGTAAGTACAGGTGTAAACAAGTAATTCTCAGAGAAGTGGGTCATGATACAGTCTTGGCAGGCATTTGTGAGTTGGCTTGGTGGTGAAGGTATGGCATGCGTAAGTGTATCTGTAGTGCATCGCCATTTCTCTCAGTGTGCCTTGAGTACTATAGTGAAATTTGAATGAATTGATAATTGTCCAGTAGAATGGTTTTGATAACGAATGTAGCAATGATGAGGCTCCTGAGATCCAGTTGCATCGTGTTGAGAGGTGTTTGGTATAATTATACTTTTTCCCCATCGAAATGCCTCACCATTTCAGTACCAGGAAATATAGATTATTTTAATTAATGAAGACGCACGTGCAAAAAAGCGGTGCATGAAATCAAGTTAATCCTAGGTTGTCAATCGTGAATCATGAAATGACTACATCTATCGTAATCAAATTGAGGTATTGGAATGATTTATCAAGGTCCTCGATTCAATGAGAGTTTGATGTATATATTCCAGTTTTCTATGTCATCTCACGAATGAGGAGTATGCGTCGATCATTGCCCACTCACTAAAATAAATTAAAAACAAAATAAATTAAATAATCTTTAAAAAAAATATTTGAATCCCAAGTAATTTAAAGTAAGCTCTAAAATTAAGACTTCTATCGTAGTCCAGTTCAGCCAACTGAATGATTTATGATACACGTAGGTTTCCAAAAACTCTGATCTGTATTTAAAATTTCTATATCATCTCACGAATGAAAATTTGAGCTTGCATTTCAAAGGTTCAATAGAATACCTGTCGATGTTGATGAGACCGGCAGGCTCAACTTTAATTTTCATTTTGAGGCCAGATAGAGTTCAATTCTTCCAAAGTGTATCGCCATCTAAGCCTTGAGCGGAAACCCCAATAAACCAAATTGTCAGAAAAGGAGTGCCTACAAATGCGTATGCATACGTCCGTATACATTGGGCAAATTGAAAACTGCAGTTATTCAGTAATGGAAGTAAGTGCCCGAAATTCAAATTTGAGTTTCTCGAGTATTTTCATGCAGTTTGTTCACGTGAGTAAGGGAAATTTGCTGACTGCAATGTTGACCTCATTCGAAGTATTGAGGGGGGTCTCCAGGTGAAAATTCTCGCATTTTGACATTTTCGCT
>VOMN01062535.1:0-15640 GCA_014899125.1 Orchestia grillus
TTAAAACATCTAATGCAACTCAAAGTTTCTGAAAAAGTGTTCCCAAGTGAATTATGATGTAACAATAATACAAACTTCACCTTTCGAAATCGATGAGACGGGACGAGTCTCGGAAGCCTTTAGCGAAAGGGTTGCTGTCGATCTTCAGCTTCGTGATCTGGGCGAAGAAAGAGAGAGAGAGAGAGGAATTTTTTGCGTCATCTTCCTGAATATTTAGCGACGAATTGCATATTCTTGGAACATTGTTATTTTACCTAACGAAAAATTCATTGCAATAATGGGGATACGAAAAATTAACGGGTTGTTAAGCCCTGTGACGTAGAGCGCGACATTAGGAGAAGTAAAGCGTGTTTTTACGATTATTCTGCGGTTTAAAGTCTTTGGATCGAAAACATTGAGGGAGAACTGAAACATTGCGGGATGTGTGAGTAGAGCGGATGTTTCTGGGCTGGGGCCACAAAAAAAATTGTGCGACAGTGTACAGTACAGTATACAAGTTGTGAAAGTGTACTGTATAGTCTACAGGGTACAACAGTTTACATTACAGTACACAGGGAGCGCAAATGTACTGTATAGTCCACAGGGTGCAACAGTACAGTATAGTATATAGAGTGCAACACTCTACAGTATAGAGAGTGCAACAGTGTACAGTGCAGCATATAGAACGTAGGCAATAGATGCACACAGCGACTCTAAACAATAAAGACACCAGTACGCTCGCCCGGCCAAAAATAACTGGGAACCTCATAGTTTCTTCGTAAAATCAAGGGTATTTTCCCCGGCTAAGTACGTAATGGATCATGAATGCTTCTTATCTATTACTGCGAAATCAATTATTAATAACCACATCATATGAACTCAAACTCACGTATTCTGTAAAGCCTGACGCTTCATTTCCTATAGATTACATTAATTGACGATGCGATATTAACTATCCTACCTGTGACACTGCCGCATGTCAAGTGTGGCTTGCAGTAACATTTTCTCCCTAGTGGACTCGCCCCACCAAAAATGGCTGGACAAAGGATGTTATATTCTCAAGATGCCCTCTTATTTACGGTAACTTTGACGTGAAGTAATCTTTTTTCAGTATCATTGATAGGGGCTGCTATAGATGACAGTCTCGCTATCAGTTCAGGAATACGAACCCGGGAATTGTCCTATTCATTGGTATAGATTAGGTATCTATGATACCAACTGCATAGGTATAAAACAATTCAGCTCCGACAGATAGAATAGTAGATAAACGTGATGGATTTATAACATATCATTAACAATGAGTTATGAATATGTAAAATACAGCATGCATGCTTTTATGGAGATAGAGATAGATAGGACTTGGTACCGTAAATTCGACGCATTTATTATTTCATTCAAATTCCTCATCTCATCTGAACTCATCTGTTGAATTTTTGATTAATCAGACTAAGTTAAATTTCCGGTTAAAATACCGTAGAATTTTGCTTTGTGTTTCTTACTTTTAGCTGGACGAGCAGAAGCTAAAATAAATGTTAAACTAGAACTGAAAAAAGGATCAAATATTAAGTTTGAACAAAAGAAATTGGATCAAATGTTGAACTGGATAAGAAAAAAAAGAGCAAATAACAGTTCAATGAATGCAATCAAATGTTGAGATATCATATATCTCTTACACCGCTTGATTTTAATCTCGTCATTGAAGGAATATTAGTAAAGACGGAAGGTTTGTAATAGAAATGTCGTAGGACTGTCGACCTTTTAGGTTCATGCGAGACATGTTGAGTGAGCTTCCATCTTCCCATTCACTTTTCGTTCATGCACAAATGGTGGTAAATATAAACGATGTCGGTAACTGAAGGCAATGAGACCTGAACGAAGATCCTGAAACGAATGATGAGTTGCGTTTTACAAAATGCGTTTTCTGTAGTGCTATTCCCACGGGGTATCAAGAACAAGTCAAATAAATCCACCATTTGTCGCTGAAAACCCTGACGGGAATCCCGCTAGAAGATCCCAGCCCTTGCAGGCTCCGCTATCAGGTTCCCTGCGGACACAATCCCTCTTCCAGACCTCACATTCGGGGCAGACAACAGAAACCAAAAAATCCCAAAAGACAAGAAATTTCGCTGCTTCAGCGTAATCGTCTCTCACTGCCTTCCTTATCAGACAGTTTGGTTGATTGAACAAAGCCTGGTGAGATCTGAGACTCGGTTGGGCAAACCAATCGCGGCGACGTTTTCATATCTTCATCACAGGCCGTTAACCAATAATCGGGGGGCTTTCATATCAGAGTGGAGGCTGTAAACCAATAGAGCGCTTGCTCTCATCGATAGTCTTGGCACGTATCTTCGAGCCACGTCCGACGATTTGCTTCCTTCCGAGGTTCTTGCTTATCGAACGGACCGGAATGTGCCTCCGGAATTTCTGCGCCGCATTTGCTGTGAAAGCGTCCGCGGAAACTCCGCGAACAAATGCTACGGAAGTCCAGGGGAAGGAAGAACTATAAGAATAATAATAAGAATAAAAATAGAAATAATACTGATAGCAGTAATAAAAGGCGAGTTTTTGAAAAGGAATTTATGGTGAATGTATGAGCTGAGAATATTCGAGTATAGCAAAAACAAAGCGTGGACTTTCTGAAGAAATTGGAGGGACGATGAGCAAACTCGTGAATGAAGTGAAAGACAACAGGCATCAAACTGCTAAGGAAAAAAAGAATTGGAAAATCCGCGGCGCTCGCATGAAAAAAGATATTATTTGTAGACATCAACGGTTGCATCGTATTGATGAAACAATATTTCCCCGTAAAACTACATTTGAGGATTTCTGTCGTAAAATATTCGCATGTGCGTCTCAATCCTGGAGCCAAGGATTTCCATGAGCCAATTGATGATACCACGTGCGCTTGTTCTTAATTGCTGCTCATTTAATACGAGCGCTAGTCACAACATAAAATTATGGCCCTATTAGTAATATTTCTTCGATATGAAATGATTAACTATACCATGCCGTCAAAAACTGACGGTAAATCCCAAGTGAAATGATGTAGTTTTCTGTATCACTGATGCAGACTGCCTTCACTAATAAGTGATGCGGATTTAATAATCTGGACCTGGGAAGTTTCTCCCTTCTAATTCCTCCGGTGCGTAAATGAATCGTTACACAAAAAAGGAAAATGTATAAAAACTTAGCGCATAATTTAATGGTACAAATGGATTCGCAAGTACAATACACTCAAAAAATAGGATACGTTTTCAATGCATAAATATGTACCATAAATGTATTATAACCCATTCCTACTAGTCCCGTAACTTAGAGACACAACGTGTAGGTGTTTCATCAGAAACAAAAATGACGAAAGTCTACGGCATTTCGTACGAAGATTTAACTTACTCTGTCCTTCCTTGATTTATATGGATAGACTAAGGAGAGATAACAAATTCAAGCAAGATAACAAATATTTCATACTTTCGGTAACAAATCCTGCTTAACTATGTCGTTGTGTTTCCTACACGTCAATTTGGCTTTATTCGTTGACGTAAATAACATACAGTGTAACTCTGAAATAACCCACCGAGTTATTAAGCGGAAAAGACATTCCAGTCAGGATAGTGCACTCGAAGCAATTATTCCAAATTCGAATAAATGGACACAACTTGAGGCACCACCTGCCGCTGCAGCACTGAAACGAAGAGTGAAGATTGACACGCATAGTTGTATCAAGATATCCATGAAAGACGTGTTTCCCAGCGTAGAGCCGTCTTCATTCGTCTTAATTCTAAGTCCAATGAAAGTCTAACGATTGGTCTGTGGTCATAACTCTGTCTGAGTGCAAGTGAATCGTGATTGCAGGTAAATTTTGTTCAATCAGCGCTGTCAGTCGCTACACCTGGTCCGTGATGCTCCGTCAACGTCACCCTAATGCACCTCTGTCGGGAACCTGCCTGCGCTGTGTTATATTATATTAGTGGGAGTGCTATAGTAGTGGTATATTAGTGGGAGTGCTATAGTAGTGGAATGGATTGTTAAGCTTCAGGTACTCAGACCACATCTCACCGGATGAGACGGGACCATTTGGCTTGGACTGTGCATTGTAATGTCAAGTTGAGAATGAAAAGGAAATAAAGCAAAGTAAGATAGCAAAGCAAATGTGAAACTTAAAAGAAGTAAAGCGGGCACGAAAGACAGAAGTCCCATACCCTATCTAAAGCTGGCGTAACCCATCAGTGCTCCTCTAGGGACGCCAGTCCCCATAGCATAGCCTAGAGGCCCTAGACAAACCTTATTATCCTAATCCTGTCACCTATCCTATGCCCCCTGAGGGGTACCGTAATATACCACAAATATGAATGACGATTTTCGAGTAACTCGCCTCAACCATAATAACATGGCACCTCGCGTCCGCCCACAACAGTTGACCAAATAAAATCATAATCCTCATATCAAAAATTCGCAAATCAGGAAAACTTGGCTATGTTTTGACTGCTATTCTCGAACACAAAAAAACTGAAACACTGCTTCGCCGCCATAACTAACACGATTTTTAACTGAGAATCGTCGGCGTTCGTGCGAAATTACGCAATGAGTTACATGTTCCTTTCTCTCTTAGGTCACTAGCCTCCACCCGGAGATGTTACCCCGAAAGAATTACCGTCCCTGCAGACTAATTGAGAAGAATTTATCTCATAAGGCAACACGCTGTTGCCTGACAGCCGAATTAACCCCGAGCGGCAGAGCGCGGACCCAAAAAACGCTTCTTGAGCGTCACCATTGGGCCACACGGTCGTCATGTGGGGTAATATTAACGCGGGCCTAGGTTTTAATTACCCTAAAGTCTGGTGCCGTGACATTGCATCAAATTTCTGCGACCGAGCTAATGCGGGCGGTTTTTGGGTCGTTGAGCGGCGGTCTTCCTCTTCTTTAGATAGCAATGCGCGCTTCATTTGGTCTGTAACGAGAACATTTTTGCGAGCCAAATCGCTGTCGCCGGTGGCATTCATGACGCCGACATGCGGCACACACGGCAAACAAATGAAGGCTCGGCAGCGCAACCATGACGGATGTCTCCTTGTGATGAGACCGAGAGCGCAGCAGCGGCTGGGAGAGTGAGTAACGCACGAGTTGGTTGTGGTACACAGGGTTCTCAGTTATCAGGGTTTGAGACATTGGACCTACGTTTTAGCCACGACGTTAGGCCTAATTTTTAGCTATGACACGAGCACTAGTTGGTGGCCACCACACGCGACCTAGTTGGTGGCCACCACACCATCACTAGTAGGTAGACATGATACCAACACTAGTTGGTGGCCACCACACCACCACTAGTAGGTAGACAAGACACCAGCACTAGTTGGTGGCCACCACACCACCACTAGTAGGTAGACACGACACCAGCACTAGTTGGCAGCCCCATATGAAGTTCCTGTTTATGTATTAGCAATTGACGTTAAAACTACGATAAAAATTTCAGTAAAACAATTAACTTAGTGAGAGCAGCGAAGAGGAATTGCCTCTCGTACAGCTGTGACGGAGAGGAGCGGCGTCCAATTGAAGCTGCAATTCAGGGCGTACGAGTTGCAACTGTAGTTGCAGCCACTGTAGTTGCAGCCACTGTAGTTGCAGCCACTGTAGTTGCAGCAACTGTAGTTACTGCAAATGTAGTTGTAGGTGCAGCAACTGTAGTTGCAGTTACTGTACTTTAAGTAACTTCATTTGCAGTAACTGTATTTGCAGTAACTGTAATTTCGGCCCGGCTCGTTGCGTGCACCATATAGAGCAAGGAATTTTCGTATTTTGGGCCCAGAATTGAGGTTCCTCATCACTCATTTTGGGTTCCTGAAAAGCCATAATCTTTTGTTCGTAATTCCATGCTAGATAAAACGCAAGGAGGACGGGAATTCTGTCTGGAATTCTCCAAAGTTCGTTCAAAACTAGGGGGACTATGCACACAAGGTCACAAAATGGGAACGGCTGTTTTCGTTTTATTTTGCTCGTTCGAAAAACAAGATGGTTTGTTCTTTGAGCGTTAACTTGCATGCTAGTCACGGTATGCTGGAATCACGAGATAGTTGATTTATTAACAATTAACAATTTCGGCATAGGTAGAATGCACAAAAACTGCCCCGTATGTATTTTCCGCGACGATAACGAGCGTTGAAGATAGTCAACAACTCCACAGAACGCAGCAAGCGTGGCAGACGCAATAGGCGTTTCAAAAAATACGGCACGAAGACGTAAAATTTCCGGAAGACGTAAAATATGCAGTCCCGCCAATTATGGAAATTTCATTCGTAACTTACACGTGTCTTGCGAATGTCAAAAGTTAAAAACTCTGTAAATTCATATAAACCTACAAATTCGAGCATACTTTAGAACTTTCACTTGCTCATTTCACTTACTATGCGCACTTGCTTTCACTTACTACGAACTATGCGTAAAAATAAATATTTTTTGATTAAGTAAATTAGAAAAGAGAAAGATGATACGGTGCGTCATTTTTTGATAAGTCTTTGCGACGTTACTTAACCTATCACTAACACGACTCACCCCTAGTGCGCTGTAGATTAAATTACTAGTTAGGTCCAAAGCTCACTACCCTCATGAAGTGTGATCCAACGGGAACGAATGGAAGGCAACACTTAGTGTGGTCCTTAGAAAACGTGTAATTTATGCACATCCCCCACACAAGATTCCCTGCGCATACAAACAGCGGGTTGAGAAGGGAGAAAAAGTTAAGATAAAAATATTCACCCCAGAAGCCATGTAGAGGGATGAAGCAAAGTGGGCACGAAAGATGCAAGTCCCGAAGGCCTAGCTAGAGCTTGAGGTAACCTAACTGTGTTTTCTTGGTGCCGCCAATCCCCCCACAGAATGTGACAGGTAAATCTTACTGCCTACTCAAGTTCCTAATCTGTGATGCAACCCTTCAGAAATACCTGTTTTCTATTAAAATACCACCATTCATGAATGATAAAACCTACGTTCTTACCATCTGTGGATACGAAATCACAGAGCAAACAGGTCGAAAGGGAAGCATTTGTATATGCATATACGTACGATGCAAAATATTTTTAAGTACCATTCATAAATGCACTATGTTTCACTAACGAGACAAAACAATCGTATACAATAAAAATACAAGCTTACGTAGTGTACAGTTACTAACTAGGAAAACTTATGTTTGTGATGAAAGAACTCAGAACATAAATGTTCCTCAACGCAGTTTCTATCTACCGGCACGAGGGCAAATACTGTAGACAGCCTCTACAAGTTTGAAAAAAATTGACCACTAGCTGCACTGTGCGACCCACGTTTTTTAAGCGCACGTCATTTTCAATAACTATTTCAAGTCTCTTAAACAGAACAACCTCGTACATCACGACAGCAAATCGAAATTTAGCGTCTTGCTTTGCTACTCAATACTTATATTTTTTGGTAAAATAACGGTCATCAACAACCCTCATCGGCGACCAAAAATGCCTTTCAATCATAAACTCAACAGCCCGCAGTTTAAGAATAACATAAATCTCATGAGACAACTTCAGAACACGTCGTCGTTGGGTCAAAAGTCGATACCCTTTTAGTACATTACAACCTCCGCCCGTTTACGCTTCATTCGTCAACACAGAACACTTGAATACACTTTTTTAAGGTCAGCCTCGCAGCATGGAAGGGACACACGTGCACTATACAACCAGCCTGGCACGACAACAAATCACGCAGCTTTTCATTAAGTTCCGCTCGGGCAGAATCCGTCCACAAACTAATGAATTAACTCTTCCTAATCCAGTGGCAGATGTCGCTGATGAGCCCTCGGGTCCCCTATCTATAAAGCAATCGCTAATCCGCATTTAGGTGTCGCTACTCTATTTTTTAAGACCCGCCACGGACACCCGTGATGCAGCAGGCCACACCGCAAACATGGGATTAAAGGGCCCCAAAAGCGAGCATGTGCCACTGTGTTGGATCATGCAAATTCTAAACAAACACACGATCAGGAACTTTTTTAGATTCCTCGCTCGATGACACGGATGAAAGACGATGCGCAAGCTGAAATAATGCTACGTTTAATGCCCACGGGCCATCCCTAGGCAACGGTAAGCAGATGAAATGATGCATTGTGAAATGTGTGCCCCATATAAAGAACGTCTAAATGAGATCCGCTGCTGTAGGCTGTGTCTCATGGAGGTCCCTGTAACATTCGTCAGCTTGATTAACCCTATAACGACTGAATTATTTTTGCAATAAGGCTACAATGAGCTTTGCATGAAAAACGAGCTCTATGTACCCGGCCGATGTGGTATCACTGGTCTGTACAGGGTTACAGACGTTAAAGAACACAGAAAGTTCCGTGGAAAGACTAGTGCTAGTGTAATTATGCAGGATTTTACTAGGAATTCATTGATATCTCACTGAAAACGTATTAAAATTTTACAGAAATTTTACTTCAGCCCGAAGATGTCTACTCAGGTTTTTGCGGAACTGAATTTGAGTTTCCACTCAACACCGCTTTGTGCTTCTTCTTTCGCGAGTTAGAAGTTCAAATAAATGAAACCGGGACGTATCTTCTATTTTCCCTACAACGCATATGCACATGCGCCATAAAACCTCAAAGTCCGCTTGAATTTCTCACTAACAAATCCCACTAATTTTTCATACCTTTGAATCCGAAAGGCTTACGAGTTTGAAGAAGTTAGTATCATATGCCACCTCGTTTTTCCTTGATGATTCTACCTCCATTGAAACTAAGTTGAATGCGATCGGTAGAAAAACACGAGACGTCCTCGAATTCTTCAGGAGTTTGAACATGAAATAATAAAAGAAAACGTTGAAGATACTATAATTCTAATCAAATTTCATACCAAAACGCTGAGACCTTTTTAAAAAACTAATGAGAAGATACAAGTTTTTAAACTTTTCACTTTGCTCTAGAACTAAATAACATCGAACAGTTTAAAGGCTGCGAATAAAGGCTTCCAAACACGACCTCCGTTCTAAAACTGCTATCAAAAGCCGCGATTCACCACCGCAGGGATGCACCATGACGCATTAAAAGCCGCATTGATTTTTCCGACCAATTGGACGCGCCGTGCGCTCTCCACATAAGTCGACGTGATGCCGCTTCCGTAATCCTCTCTCGCTGTCCGGACGTTACACACGTAACGTGATCAGGGGTCTGGTCCCAGACTTACTGATCGAGCGGTCACAGTCCAGGCCGTGCATCATCTAAGAAAGCATTAAAATTACTTAATGGACCGACTCGCCTCAGTAGTTTATAAAGAGGAGTTGGTGAAGAGGTAATGTGAGAGAAATGTTCATTCTTTTGTGTTCGCTGCAAAGCCTTACAGCACTAGTTCATTAATATTATTATTATTATTTGCGTATGAGAGAGCTTAGGGATTATTTTTTTGGGGGGATTAATCCTGATATTAACGGAAGTTTAAAAAAGTCTTACAAGGTTCACCAATCCTACGGTAGTACTGAGCATGAATCATGCAAACTGACAGCCTGTGAATCCTGCATGTCTTGTACATAATACCCAGATTCCTAAGTCATTAAACGAGGGATCAAATTCCTTAGACTTTTTTCCCGACGCCGTGCAGCGCTTTTACCCTTCAAATTTGAGGCAAATTTTGAGCCGTCATTGTGGCTGTAGCACGATGATCTAATTTGGTCTCGGCACCCCCTCCCTTCACTCACGATTTTGTATATTATTATTTGGTACATCGTAACATATCAGAAAACGTAGATTCGTATTTAGTAGTGTCTTAGATGGTGTTACATTACTACAACACTACAATTGCGGTACCTAAGCTAGGTCAATAATCATACATGTATTAGCCGTTCAACTGTACTCAAACGTGAACACTAGGTTGATTTAGGTCAATTAGTACCATAAAGTCGGCTACGACACAGACAATCCGAAATTTACATAATGGTGAGCCATTACGTAATTTTATTGTGGAAGCCAACGCTCGGATTTATACGGAAATTTAGCATGGAAATTCAACGAACACGAGGTGTTTGAAAATTTAACTTTTTGATGTCTTTCGCTGCTAATAAATTTTTATCTAACTTTTAAGACCACAAAAGTAACATCATTCAGTTCAGCTATTAAGCAGCAACAAATTCTGCACACCCATAAAAATTCTGCACACCCATAAGAATTTTGAACACCCATAAAAATTTTGCACACCCATAAGAATTTTGCACACCCATAAGAATTTTGCACAGCCATAAGAATTTTGCACAGCCATAAGAATTCTGCACAGCCATAAGAATTCTGCATAGCCATAAGAATTCTGCACACCCATAAGAATTCTGCACACCCATAAGAATTCTGCACAGCCATAAGAATTCTGCACAGCCATAAGAAATCTGCACACCCATAAGAATTCTGCACAGCCATAAGAATAACCGTTCTGTGCACTGGCCTCAGACTTATGACTTGACGTTGTCGAGCCTTGTCGAGCTTTGTCATGCGTTGTTGTGAAACGTTTTCAAGTGTTGTGAAACGTTATGAGACGTTGTGGAGAGTAGTAAAGCGTTTTGAAGTGTTGTGAAGAGTTTTATAGCACTTTAAAGCAAAGTGAAACGCTATACATATAAAACTGTGCAGCGCCTCAAGGAGATGTAAACCGTCACGAAACATCGTGAAAAATTTACAAAACGCAATGAAAAGGTTACAAAGTGTAATTAAAATTTTACAAAACGTCGTGAAGCGTGATGTAACGTGGTGATGGGTGGCATGAAACGCGGCCTTTGTGACTTCATTCTCAGTTTCTGCTTCTGAACGTCAAGAGCTAGTCCAAACAATGGGTAAACTCGGCAATAAATATTTCATTTTTAAATCGACTGAAGGCTCAGCACTTCCACTGAAAAAGTTTGCCTTATTTTCTCCATGTTCTGCTCTGTAATGGTCGGTCTTAGGAATGAATGAATGAATATAATTAAGAACGTTCTATGATTAGATTAATTACTCAAATAGCGCATTCATGGAAGTTATTTTTCTAAAGAATGTGTGCATAATTTGTCCAATTTATCGAGGAAACTTGATACAAAGGCAATGAAGAAATGTATGGGTAATCGGATGTCCAACGAAGTTCATATATTGTAACGTAAACTTACAAGGAGTCATAAAATTTCATGATAATTCTACCCAAAGTAACCTGAGAATCGATCCGTTTGCCCCGATCAAACGCCGGGCACCACACGAAAATTGACGGCGCAAAAATCCCCAGAAAACACCTAGCCCCTCAAGGGTGTTGCAAAGCTGTTTTTTCCACTGTGACTTAGTGCCTATTATGAAACACTCGATCCACCAGAATTTCAAGGCCATTCTCATGTTTTTTTTCGTTCCCGCCGTTTAGTTCAGCGCTGTACGTGAAATGTCTTACTAAGGTGACACTGCAGTCAAGGCTAGACGTAAACATCTCGCTAGGTTGGTATTGAAATGAGGGTTAATTAAGCCAAAAAATCATGTAGTTCCTAGGCCAACATCGACAATCAGGCTTAGAAACTTGACAGAGTTCAAATGCACAAGCGTTGGATTACGTTGTACGTGCACTGTGTTGGCGCTTGATTTAATAGCGAAATTGAGAAATATCTACGCCGTCTCTCAAGAATACTGGGTTATTTGCGTTGCGAAATTATCTGGAACGAAAAACTTTGGGAAAAAAAATGCTACACACAAACATTCACTTCCAACATCCTCGGGCGACTCACTCCGAAGTGTCAAAGCAAACCTTGCGCAAAAAAAATTGCTAAAAAAAGTATAGAAGGAGGCAAGCAGCCTTTCAGAAAAAAATTTCTGGAATAAGAAATGTAGAGAACCACTTTCATGTCAGAGAGAATTAAAATACTCATACCACAACAGCATATTCACGCATTTTTGTAATTATGGATCCCGCACATCGTAAAATAATTTTTTTACTTTATCGCTCACATCTAATTAATATCCAAAGAAATAAATGCTGACCAAGAAAAGTGATCCATGGCTTTCGGGAGCTGTGATCTTCCCTACAGAGCACAGACCTTTGCAAGCTGGCGTCGGTAAAGATGAATTTCCAAGTCATAGTTTTTGAAAACAATTTTGGGAACAAGAAGATACATTGGTATACTTTGTTCTTCTATAGTTTTCAAATAATTCATCTACTTGAACTATTTCTAAGTCAAATGATACCACAAGGGCCAAAATTGGTGAACTTCAGAAAATCCAGCGCCCAAAAATAACGGACCTACAATATTTACGTTCATATTTTGCCGACATTTCCCCTAGGAAGACGTAGGATCGATAAACCTAGCTCTTCAGAACCCCACTTTGATTTTGTTTCGAAACATCAGCATAACCGTTCATCAGAAGAACGTCCTGCGTTAAAATATTCTCTTTGAGTGTTTTGCATGGCTCCATCATTAAGCTTCCCTGTAAACGCTCTAGTAGTCGTCAAAGAAAACGGCGTCTTCCACGTCGTATGTTAAACGAAACTGCCCGGTCTTCCGTCGGGCTCGGTGCTACTCTCGAAGCTTGGGGGACAAAATTCGGGGTATAACTTGTAACGACCCATTCAGAACCACGGTGCAATGGCAGTCGTCTGCGGGTACAGGGCTGTTCTAGTTTTGTAATGGGAACTGTCATGGACGTCATGGCTATCACATTTTAGTAAAAAACTAATAGTTGAACCTCCACGAGACCTCCAGACTCTCCAAAGGACGGCAGGACGAGTACTTAGTTTTTACCCGCAGCAGGAACACCCGATTTGTCGTGAGCTGGATGGCTTTACGGGGGAGCCCCAAGAACCAAACAAACACGGAACTATAAGTGAAACCGCTGAAATTGAAAATCTAGGAAAAATTATGTTTTCAAATTTCTTACGAATTGCTTCAGTATTCTATCTAGACCTTATATAGATAAGATACACATATTTTACATTTAAGTTAGTTTTTTTTGGCTTTACAACTTATCCTCGTTTATCTCCTTAACATGTGGAAAAAAAGGGTTGTGCAAACTGAAACAATAACAGTATAACTATTATCGGACCTAGAAATTCAGGTAATGCTCGCAGCTGGGACAAATTTGGGGAGTCAAAAAACTAGTTTGTTCCAATTAACAGCAGACACGTCCATCATTCAGTGTCATAGATCTTTTTCAAAATAATTTTTTCATTTTTCAAATGCAAATTTTTATTGATAATTTTAATAATACATGAAATCTAAATTTTTGCTCCAATAAGAAGTTGTTCCAATTAAAATCTTCCCAATCTGGAGATTCCTTTATGTTTACAACCAGCAAGAAGCCAAGCGATTCGAGCGGCTTTGCTGACTTTTGATCATGCAAGTTAAGAGTTTAGATTTTCTTTTCTTACTCTGCTTGAATAGTTTTTCTTAAGACTACTACAGAGCTATATAAGTATCATTTCGAAATGACGGCTCCCTATCTTTTTAGTGAGGACTGGTTTCCACACATCAAGAGTTTCACTGATTTATAACTTAATTTCGTAAATCTCGTGGTAAATGTGGTCAGTGGGGTTTGTCATGTGAAGTGGATTAGAAAATAACAGCGGACACGTTATGAGAGAAAATACAACCTGCCAGTTTAGACCAACGTTTGGGTTTGACGAAGTTTTGCTTCGAAGCATTAGAAATGTAGATAAAACAGCAAGGTTTCAAAATTTCGAAATCCCAGCATTCACAAGTAGATTTTTGATGAAATCTCCGTACAGTGACGTAAGTTAGGATGATGCAAATACTTAAATATAGACGAACAAAGAGTTGTACGTTCGATGAGTTAGATATCAAATTGTTTCAAATGGAACCAATGGGTCAGAGAGGTTACGAAATCTACAGCTGGTTTTAAAAAATTGAAATTTACAAGTGTGACTGAAAATGAATTTTACTATTTATATTGAAAAAGTACCAAGCTAATTACTAGGGCTAATTAAAATTTCTCACATAATAATGAAGAGAATACTTTTCCTGCGGAGATCGAGAAGAAAGATTTTGCGTAATATGGTGGAGAAAGCCCAAATTTTAAAGCTGATATTGAAAACAATACAAATTTTACAATTGAATACTAAGAAAATACCAATTTTACAACTATTGTTTAAAAAAACAGCCCACTTTACACCTGACATAGAAGAAAATATAAATTTTAAAGCTGAAATTGAAGAAATTGCAAATTTTACAGTTGATGTCAATAAAAATGCATATTTTTCAGCTGACACTAAATCAAATACTAGTTTTACTTTTGCCCCTGCGTTAAATCCCTCTGGTATTGACAACTACTTTTGTTTGAATTACGTTTATAAATCACGAATTAGGAAAAACATAGTCAAAAAATAACGAGCGTGTGAACCATACAAGCGTGACATGACATCCCTGGAGACTTGCGTCCTCTTCATCCAGTTTTCCAATCCGCCAAGACATGTCAATATTCGGGAATTCTTTGTAGTGAATTTTAAATACATGGATTAAATTGAAGACGGTACTAATTTCAAAAAAAACTTTACTAGAAAACACCAATCATAGAGTTGATTCGGCAGAAATCGTTAATCTCACCTACTGAATTTGAAGAGGTACACACACGAACTTTACAACTAAAATTAAGCAACTTCGCTACTGGAATTAAGTACTAGGCTCACCAGCTGGTTCTGGTAGGCGGTGACGGCCGTGAACACCGTCTGCTGGAACTTGAAGCTCCTGTGGTCCACAGACTCCAAGCTCGTGACTGTGCCGGACGAGGCTCCTTGTATCCGCACCAGGTGAATGCGGGGCAGGTAACGGTGCATCGAGTTCAGGATTATCTGAGGCGAGGAAAATGTTGGCTTTTTACGACATGCGGATTATCTGAGGCAAGGAAAATGTTGGCTTTCTACGACATGCGGATTCTCTGAGGCGAGGAAATTGTTGGCTTTTTACGGCGTGCGGATTATCTGAGGCGAGGAAAATGTTTGCTCTTTACGACATGGGGATTATTTGAGGCCTGGGATTTATTTGGTTTTTAAGACTTATGGATTACGTGAGGCAAGAAATTATTTGGTTTTTATGAATAGTTCATTATCTGAGGCTTCGGATTTATTTGGTTTTTTGACTTGTGGATTATGTGAGGCAAGGAATTATTTGGTTTTTATGACGAGCTCATTATCTGAGGCTTAGGATTTATTTTGGTTTTTCTGACTTATGGATTATCTTAGGCTTGGAATTTATTTTGATTTTCTATGACGTGTGGATTATCTGAGATATGTCGCCTTTGTGACGTGTAGATTATTTGAAATATGCGTTTTTTATGGCAAGTAGATTTTCAGAGGCTAGTTGATTTTACAAAATATTATGCAGATTAATGTTAATCATTTTGGTTAATTCAGCTTAAACGAGTAACTTAATTTTTGTATGACTAATTCAATGAATTGAATGCAATATTTTACAGCCGGATCCCCGATTCATAAAAATGATTACTGTGCTGGAATGTCACCCAGAGTGTATCAGTTGTCTTATTTTGTTTTATTTTTTCATTTCTTTTCAAACTCTCATCATGCTAACCTATCTTCCACGTAGTTTGGTACAACATCCCTGTCCGCCCTTGCCTGGCCTCCCAGCCACTTGCCTGTCCGCCCTTGCCTGGCCTCCCAGCCACCTGCCTGTCCGCCCTTGCCTGTCCTCCCAGCCA